>CM073771.1:48036550-48283668 GCA_037158775.1 Hetaerina titia
ATGGGTGAGTCTCGCGTGATTTGGAAGCGACGTCGACGGCGCGTACTTCCGGCGCCGAATGATCGGAGCGAGGAGAGTCCGCCCGGAGAGAGTTTTGGGACGAGAGAGAGGGCGAAGGGACAGGGCGGAGCGCTCGTGGAGAGCGCGTACTCCCCCTCCGCCCCTTCGGACCCCTCGCCTCCTCCGCACCTTACCCCCTCTGCCGCACCCACACCTCCCCTCCCGACACTTCCCCATTCCCCTCTTTCTCCCTCTCTCTCTTGAATCTTATTGGTTACCACGACGTCCCTCCCCGAAAAGTCCCCCTCTCTCCCATCTCCCTCCCGTTGTCTCCTCTGTCCTCCTCCCCACGTTCCCTCCTCTTCTCCTCCCTATCTACCCCTCTCTCAAACATCTATCCCTCCAGGAACTTTAATAGAATCGACACCGAGAGCATGGCCACGTGACCCCCTTGGAATGTAACCCTTTCATCTTCTTTTTGTTGTCAACTCCTCTTCGCGGACAAGGCGTGTTTAGTAAGTGACGCTGGGTGCAATCGAAGATGAAAGTGAGCTCGTGAATTGGGGGCTTAAGAGGGTTTGTAATGATCATTTTTTCGAAGTGGGACGTGATTGATGGCGCAACAACCACTTATGTCCTACTCCCGTGCCAAAATTGTATATTTTCGTTATAATGATAGGTTCTGGAGGAACACACATATCAACAACCACCGGGTATATTTTCTAGCCTCACCTAACTGTACACAACCGGGAACCTCAAACTGCATTAGCATCTTCTTCAATTTTGCATACTTTTTACTTCCCTTCATTCCGTTTCACGTCTCGGTTCTCTCCCCCTACCTCGCCTTCCCAACGTTCTCCCCTCAAACACATATTTTAACATTACATCCCCAATCAAAATTATCTGCATCCATCTTTCCTGCTTCATTTATATTTCCCCCAACAATTCTCTCTCCTCCTCAACCATGTCTTCCATTTCCTCGTTTATTTTATTTTCATCTACATCTGCATCAATACCCTGCGAGCCACCAAAAAAGGTATGTGGTAGGGTGTGCAGCACCAGGAGAAAAGGGTTAGGGATGAGGGGGACTTATTGTGTCGAACTGACTCCCGGGGGATTGTGGCTACAAGGATTATGGTCTGTTATCGTTTTTGGGAAAATGACATTTTTAACCTGTCAGTCTTGCAGTATATCTCTCTAATCTTATATTCGTGATGCCCCCGACCGTAATACGTTGGGGTTCGTATTACGTTCTTGACGCCATCGGAAAAGGACCCATCTTTAAATCTTTTAATAAGTTTACTCAATAGTGTTAACACCGCTATGTAAGGGAATCCCAGTCTAAACTTTCTAGCAATTTTCTTGCAACGCTACTGCGTTGGTCATAATAATGTTTGACAAATCTAGCCCTCCTCCGCTGAACTTGATCTAATTCTGAAATCAAATTTATCTTTTAAGGATCCCATATACTGGCAGCACACTCTAGGTGGGGTCTGACTAGAGCAAGAAAACATCGTTCCTTCACTTTTTCGTCGCATTTACCTAGCACACTTTTAACAAATCCCAATTTTTTATTAGCGCGACCGCATATTTCTCGGATGTGCTTTTAAGACTGTTTAAATTGACTCTTTATTTCCTCAATAAAGGAGACGGAAAATTATATCATGTATATTTTTTGGTAAAGCCACAAAATTAAATACTTTTGGGTGAAAAACATGCTGAATACTCGTTAAATTCTGACTTTTAACACTTGTGAAATCAATCATATATTTGGAAACACAATAACGGGTGTGAAGATTACTGATCCAGAGCAGAAATTTCGAGGTTTTTGGAGAGTTTTTCCGAATTTATATTCACTTTTAAATAATCCTGTATAATCTATTTCTTATCCCACATCATGACTTTTTCAATTCTTTGTATTTACTTTCTCTCATTTCTTCATTCAGCCTATTTTCTTCCTCATTCTTCAGCAAATGCTTTCGAATCGATACGTACTTCGACAACTTACTAGTAGAGCGGACTTCCATTACTTCTTTCCCATACTATTAATCTCTTCAAATCCTTTAACTTTTCATCCCCTTTTATCCATCTAAATAGCCAATTCTTTTTTTTCCTCATGAGACAATTTATCATTCTCTTTTTTGAACTCCCTTTATAATTAGTCAGAAAAACTATTAGTCAGAAATAACCACTTCACATCTTAATCTTACCAATAAAATGTCACTTCAGGTAATGAGTTATTGTTAAAAATGTTTAAACTAACATTTAACCGGACTGTATAATTATTTTCTTTCATTTTTGTCTTTAATATTTCTTATATCTGTATTATTAATCAGTAATTTAATCTGATTTCATTTTTCTACAATTATATGTGTATATCAGTTCTCCTTTTGTTTCTGCTCTTATTTGCTATGCATTTATTTATTTTTTAATTTAGCACATTATAACATTAACATTCTCTACCTGTATGTTTTCGCAGGCTTTTCACACTCTCCTTTTAGTTGTGTTTTCCTGTAGTGGGTTTTTTCTTCAAGGATAAAAGTTTTATTCCTTACGTTTTTCTCACAATTTTGGATATGTGTCTACGCTCTTTGCTCTCATGCATATTAACTGTGAATCTATTGTCATTATATAATTGTTTTTATATCCTTTAGCAGTCAAATCTAATTAAATTTTTATTGAATGTATTTTACGAATGGTTAGATGGTAGAAAGGACTTCCACAGTCTTAAAGTAAAGCCCAATTATTTTAATTACTATTACTGGTATTATCATATACCTCTTAATATTTTCAATTTACTTTTTCAATCTTCTAACAAATATCCTCAATGGCATCCTCTCCCCTAACCTACCACGCTGCTCTCTTTCTTCATCTCCCCACCTATTACAACTTGGTTCGGTTTTCTTTTCGAACTTATTACTTCCTCCCTCCTTCCTCACGTTTTCATCTCAAGAACTTCCATTCACTTCTCTCAGAGTCAATTTTCAGAACAATACGACACAAAGGTCCATCAAAATCTTGGCTTATTTGTTTACATTTTTTCAGTATGCCTGTCCTCATTCCATTTCCCTACCTACTTCTTTTATCTTTTCCTTACGCAAACCTTCCCGTCTCTACGTCATTTTTGGTTCAATATTAATGCACAAATTTTGTCCGAATGCTAAATTGGAAATACTGCCGCAATAAAGTATATAAACGTGATATAATTGCTTGCTCTCTGCGGACATCTCAGGAGATCCTTGTTTCAATATCAAGAATTTGATAGAGATTGTGTCAAAGCAAAGAAGCCCTTTTGATCAATCATCAGATTTCCCGGAGTTCCTACCCTCAAAGATTTACACAATCGCTTCTTTTTCAATATTTTAGCAGGTTACCACCGCACGTTTGTGCCAACGGGTTTTGTTAGACGATATAGTCTCGTACGTTGGTTATGCGTCAAGATGTTAGACATACAGGGTTCGTCCGGAAAATAAGTGTACTGAGATCAGGAAAAAAAATTATTACACTTTTACATATCTTAAGCTAATATTCCTCAAAATAGGACCCTTGTGAGTCGATACACTTGTTCCAGCGGCGTTCCCATTCCTGGAACGCTCCCGCGAAGGCATCATCGGGAACCTCTCGAAGACACGTCGTCACGGCCTCTTTGACGGCGTCCAAAGTCCCATATCGCGTTCCTTTCAAACTCCTCTTTATCTTGGGGAACAGAAAGAAGTCCGGTGGTGCCAAGTCCGGGTTGTAGGGCGGGTGTGGCAGCGTTGCCACGCCGTGCTTGGCCAAGAAGTCCGACACGACAAGCGCGGTGTGAGACGGCGCATTGTCGTGACGCAGCCGCCAGATGTTTTTGTTCGCGGGCGACTCGTTTTCGAAGCCTGTCGAGCACTTGGACGTAAAATGCAGCATTTACAGTTTGTCGTTCAAGTACAAATTCGTAGTGGACGACTCCTCTTTTGTAAAAAATCCGGAAAAAATCAGTACACTTATCTTCCGGACGAACCCTGTGCATCTCCTGAGGGACGTATCCAATTGAGAAGAGATCAATGTACGGAGGAAAAGGTTAAGTGACTGTAAGTGAGAGATGAAAGAATCTGATTCGATCATTCTCATGCACACTGTAATCTAATACAACACTATTGAATGGGTACGTAAGGGTCACCCATATCTCTTTTAGTTCCGGTTGCCGCTTTTGGATAAACTCCCCGACTCCCGTCAGATGCGTGGGAAACCCATCTCAAAAGTTCATTATTTGGAAGCTCTATGGATTCTCAGACCCGCGGTTCCCTCTATACTCTTGGTTGGGGATTAAGTTGAACAAATGTTTGCTCTTTCGACTCGACGTGGTCGTTTAATTTGACATTCGCCGAGTCAGTCCTCGTGCTACGTCTTCAGTTGGATACCTTTTAATTTCCCTCCATATGGGTTCAATTTCTCAGTGAATAAATAACGTATGGTAATATGCCAAAACATATTTAACTTCCTTATTATTTTGGTTGTAGGATTTTATTCGGCTCTTCATTGTGTTCATTGGAAAATATCTCGAGAATCTTTTCCCTCGGTAGAAATAAGCTCAAAGAAGGACAGCGTCCCTTTCAGGTAGGGTGTTAATGTTCTAAGAAAACATATTTTCCATACTACTCAGCCAACGGCGATCAAAAACATATGGCGTTCCGAATGAGAACCAATCAATACTTTTAATTTCATTTTATTACTCGTGTGCTCGACAGGTCTACGCGAGTGATTTATTACGGGGCGAAAATCTGATAAAGAAAACATAAAAACCTATATAATACCTTTCTTTGGGATCACCTCCAGATATAGGTTTAAATATTTTTTTATTTAAATTTATTTACGCTAAAAAATTAATGTAAATTCCAGTAAATTTCCGAGATTTGGAATGAAATAAAGCAATTGAGCATCCGAAATTAATAATTTGAAAACCATGTATTATATTTTGGGATTTGTAAAGAGATGCAAGGTTTTTGGTGATAAAATGAACGGAGAAAACTACGGAAGGAATTGAAACACCGGAAACTACCGGAAAATGAGTCTGAGAAAGGGAATCAAAATGAAAACGTTTTGCAAATTTTAAGCGAAATTGGTTCGGAGAAAACAATGAAAAGTTAAGAATTAAAATTAATAATACGTTTTAATGGTAGCATTCCGTAATAATTATACCAATAATTTCCATTACATTTTAAAATCGTCTTCTTAAGGGCATCGGAATTGATCAACAGCCAATAAGCAATGTGGAGTAGCTAATAAAAACTGCATAAACTGTGAGATCTACAGAGGAAGACTCGAATTAGTTCATTGACATAAAAATGGTGGATGCCAAAGATGAGGCAAATTTAAACACACAGAGGTTAACCTTTGAAATGGGTAAGTAGATAACTGCATAAAATATTTTATTGATAGATGTAATTGATTAAGACGTTTCAATGTGGAAATAACCTCATCAAAATGGGCTTCCAATACGAGCATTACCTTTTAGCATCTCTTTATGCCATACCTTCTCTTATTGTCTCTCTAGTTCTTTACGAACGCAATAGGCTTTATACGCTATGTAGCGAACGAACTCATCCATGAGGAAAACAAAAAGTGAGATGAGAGGATATAATGAGAAGCAAAGGACTTACTTTCGACAGTAACTGTAAGGGAAACTCAACTAGTAGGGCCATGGCAGATGAAAGAGAGTTGAATGTAATATTTTACAGGCGAGTTTCCAGTAGCCAATGATAGAAACTTCGTGTTGATAAACTGCAAGAGTTGCGCGTTTTTAAAAATGGGAAAATATGCGGGTTGCTATTAATCTCCGTTTGGCTATTAAATGAAAACCATTTGAACATTTATTGGGAAATGGACACTTATATATGAGTTTTGCGAAAGTATTATATCAAAATGAATATTTAACCATAGGTATACTATAAGTGAGTTAAAAAGATCCGGAAGTGCAATTTTTCACAACAGTGAGATGAGTTCAGTGAATTCAATGCGTAACGGATTTATGAAATTGAATTAAATCAAGAAAATCTGAAAAAAGAAGAAAGAATGAAATTCGCGGATAGAGATTCATGAAACAAGTTTTATCGTTGACGATGTGGGCAATAACGACAATATTGCCGAACTTATCGCCATTAAAGCGGCAATTATTCTCCCATTAAAGTTAACAAAAAAATAGCATTGCATGACTATGGTCTGTTTCAGCGTTAGTTTTAGCATATTAGCTGCTAGCATGAGCTGCTAGCGAGATGTTTTAAAGTACTTCGAAGCACAATGTACTGTGGAAATAAATTTATAGTTCTCTTTAAATTTAAAATGGTATTGAATCAAGGGACGTTTATCCGTGCGGAAGAAATTGTCGTTAGACTTCTGAAAAAATGTGTGTAATATTAGTAACATTACTCATTTTCCTGGAATGTTAATCTATTTTCATTTAATTAAAATTAAGTAATAAAAAGTACGTATATTAAATTTGGATAAAATCAGAGTGAAGCTTTAGAGCTTATTTCACTGTATTGATATCATTGGTAGTGGTATATTTGCGGTTTCAATGCAAGAATACAGGCTAATACATATTTGACCAAGCTCATAATTTTAAGGGTTATTTCGTTATGACCTTTAAGTAATTTCTTTGCATCAAATGATCAATAATGAAAGTAAATAACCACAAAATGACGTTTCAAATTTTTCATTTCAAATGTTTGTAGGAGAAGAACGAAACTACTCAACCCTTCGATAGTCATCTAACATTTCACAAACAACATATTTTATCCTAGCGTTTCATCCTTGTTAATCAATGAAGAAAAATGAGAATCTTAACTCGATAATAAATTTAATAATATTATTTCTCAGCACAGTGTATCCTATTAATCTTCTCTTCACGATATTATTATGAGGTTCCGTAGAAAATACCTCATTCCGACACCTATGGACGCCTTTCTGAGCTAAGTGAGTAAACTGAGATCATTAAAGGAAAACGTAGGGGCTCTAAACTAATGCCGGCAGATTATGGAAGAAAATTTCGTCGTTTTAGGCATATTAACTCATATTAATACATTAATATTACGGTAGCAAAAACAATTTCATTTGAGTTCACAAAAGTTTCTATTCCAAGCTTATAAGCAATTAGTTTCAATTCCATTTGTCAGAGTTTACATATTTGAATAAAAAGCATGAGAGGCAAGCGATATCTCAGTCACTGTACGTTAAGATATTTCAGTAACTATTTTATCAGAGGAAACATCTCCGGTATTCAAAAACTTCATCTTCCCATTCACCAATGCGCTTCCTATTCCGTTTTGGAGATGTCTTGAAACACATTTCATATTAGTTTGCTTATTTTTTTAAATAAGTTTATTTTTTCTCATGCATCAGTATCATAACACACGTGCATGTTGGCAGTGCGACTAAGTTGAAAACAGTCTTGTTACCTACGCGTGTATTGTAGGGAGGTGATCTAAGGTTTATATGAAACTCAGCTTTAAATTTTGAATTTAACTCTTGGATTAATTCAAGTGGTTTTTCTCTTCGTATTTCAACAGCAAATGATAGAAAAAGGCAAATGGTAATGATAATTAAACATATAATTTAGTATTTCGTCCACGCCCGAATTTGACTAACCATTACTTTATTATTGATAATTTATTATGCATATTTGGTATATATATATATATATATATATATATATATATATATATATATATATATATATATATATATATATATATATATATATATATATATGTATAATCTTGAAAATGACGCTCTCCGGCGATGCACAAACACACAAACACTAAGATAATAAATATTACACACACAGAAACATAAAAGGACACTTACAGTAGATATTTACGTTTCGACGGCACGTGCCGTCAAAACGTAAATATCTACTGTAAGTGTCCTTCTTTTATGTTTCTGTGTGTGTAATATTTATTATCTTAGTGTTTGCATATATATATATATATATATATATATATATATATAATGATATCAGTGTAAATTGGATTTCCTTATTAGCTTAAGTGGTAGAGCATCCGCCCGGCAAGTGGAAGGTCCGGCGTTAAAATTCCGGATAAGGAAATATTTTTACATTTGTGATCTGCTCAAATCCGCCTTCCCCACCTTTCCTGTGTTCATCTTTTATGTGTTTTCCTATCCTCTTTCCTTATATCTATTTCAATGTGTGAAATACTATACTATAACAGATATACATGCTACAGATACCAGTTAAATATAATTTTTAAGTACACTGAAATACACTTTGAGCAAACAGACAAGTTAAATAGACTGACTCAACTCTTCTATTAGTATTCATTTGGTTATTAGAACACGAGCCTATTTAATATATCAACAGGAAAACTACTTTCTTCAATGCCATGTAGTGGACTTGACTTTAATTTTACCAAGCAAGATCCAGCAGGAAACTTCAAATGTCAATATATATCTATAACAAATATTTTAAAGATTAATAATTAATTAATTAATCCTGGGCGTCTCTTAGGAAACAATTAATGCTTGAACGCTAATTGGGCAACGAAAGAAACAAACCAAGTTTCTAAAGAAGTTTTCTTTCTTTTGAAGCTATGGATATTCATTTTCAATAGTAATTTGGAAGTTTAATCAAAATATTTTTAATCAAAGTCTGACATTGTAGTTGAATAAAGTAATTATTCTGCTTCTTTTCAGGAGGTAAAATCTCAATTATTTGGTGATATAAGTGGCTATATTAGTATTTTCCAGAATTCATGTTTCCTTTCAACACATTTTGATTGATGCTACAATACATGTATTTCGAAATGAAATTTATTTTTTTGGGAAAGTTGACTGAATAACCAAAACGTATTGAGATTATGAGTTTGAAAAATCTGCAATATGAAAGTACAATATGATAATTACAGTTTTACACTTAAATAAAGATAGACAGGGAAATATTTTTTCAATAATAATTTAATGAATATCATAATAAAGCATCGCACTCAATGAAATTAAACTGAGCATGGACGAAATGGAACTTGTTCACGTATGGAAATGTGTAATAGTCTCCTGCATTAAAATTGAGCCTTAGAGTGTGAGCATTATATTTCAATGACCTCCAAACTTGGAACATAATGCACTTTACCACATTTTTCTCCTATGCAAACCGTTTTAGATAGAGGAGAAAAGGACGATCAAAAAATATGTAAAAATAATTAGTGAATAAAGTTAGTTTAAAAATTATTAAATAAGAAGAAATTCTTTTTCTAGAGAAACGTAAAGGAAAAATTCGAAAACAATTTTTTATTCTAATTTTACTGCGTTTAAAAAGAAAAAAAAAGCCCCTTGAAAGCTTCAACGGAACTATGTTCATTTTAATTTAGCCACCAATTCGAAATGTGTTAGAAGTTTCAAATTTTTCTTCAAATATAACTGCTAATGTTACTATTCTTAAATTAATTAGAAACTTTTCAATCTTACAATCGATAAGCGCCAAAACTGAGTTGCCACGGCATGGTAATAGCCGCTCACCAATACACTTGACGAAAGACACGTGTCATCATCAACTAATTGCTTTCTTTTATCCATTTAATATTTGTTACTTTAGTATTTTTCCCCTCCGTTCAGTAATCCAATGCTCTACCCCCTGAACTACCGCGACCCACACACACACACACACACACACACACACATATATATATATATATATATATATATATATAAACACACCCCTTCAGGAAAAGATTCAGATCTAATATGCAAATAATGCTGCCCCGCGAATATGAAACTGGAATTCAATTTTCGAATATTTACGAAATTACAGAAATTTCCTTTGTTGCGTTTGATTAGAAATTATTTCAATCCAGATATGCCCTGTGTATACGTGCCTGTTAATTATTTGCAGCAAACAATCGCTTATTTCCCCTCCAGTATTACAGAGAAGATTAATTTACTATTCCCTTTATTAATTTGAAAATATTTCATTTTAATTTTCCACATCGGGTAGCACTTGCAAAAACATGTATTTATTTAACCGCAAAACAATAATGCATGAGTAAATAATAACAAATGCTGAATTAATCAGATTACATGCAATGAGGCACGCATTTGGTAGGTGTCCCTACCACACTCCAGTCTGTCATATCAAAAAAAGATCGTTCACCATCACACACGCCAATCTCTTGAAATTTTCAATAATTCTATTTAAATTGTATTTCTACTAATAATAAAATTCCAGTTATATTTTTAAATCTACCAATGTTTAAAAAAATTACCTTTTACAAGCATACCCAAGAAGTTTGAATTAGAAAATATTTCAATGCATTTAGTTATTTATTTGTTTACACACACAGTTCTATCAATTATATCTATTGTTGAAGGAGTTGATTCAATATGCACTGCTATCAGAAATTTTAATTGACATTTTGTGTTAATTGCCTTCTAAGTAAATGTATATATATTGTACTCCAAATAGTATGCAAGGGCAAAGGGTGATTGATTGTTTTGTGGTTAAATAATGGCATAAAAAGCTAAGCATCTAGGATTTCCTGGTTACGTCTTTAAGTATTTCCCCACAAGTATTTTCGGACTTTTTTATTTAATTTTTGTATAAAATAAATTAGTCACCTCCTGCATGTTGGATTAAAAAACATTACCCACAACCATTTAGTTGTAAGTGGAGTTATTCCATTCCATATGCTTGGCATCAAACGTTTTCTTACGAAAGATGTCTGTCAAATCTGTCATCTCATTCCATAAATTATTATCGAATAGTCCAATAGAAACACAACTCGTTCTAACAAACGGTATTATTTTAAATTTCCGTTATACATCATTGAATAGGATTTGAAAAGCGTGATAAGTTAATAAGGTTAATAAAATATAATCCCTGCGGAATTGTTTAAAAAACTAACATTTCTACAATATGTTCCTTGTGGATACACTAATTCCTATTTTCCAAGTGAAATCATTAATATGATTTACGTACACAATATCAGTCCCGTGAATTTAAAACTCAGTGGATTACAAATTACTCAGAAATTCGAATCAAGAGCTACTTTTTCTGGTGCATACGTTCTATAAACATTTTCTGTGAGTGACTTTTATTCCATAAAATTATTATTTACCCCTATATTAACTGTGAAAATTTCGGTTGAAAACTCTATGAAACCTCACAAACGAACTTGACTAAAACCAAATTCAGGTCCTAAGGGCAGTAGGATAATGAAATGAAGTCACGTCCACCAGGACGTGCGATGGAAAAAGTAAAATAAATAGACTGAGAAAAATTAGCAATTGAACTAGTCTGAGGGTTTTTGGCCTTTCAATACTGGACACGCACATCAGTAGCTGGCTTTTACAATGACACATCTCACTTCAAGAGCAAGTAACACAAGATATTGAGGTCGAATAGTCGACAAGGGGATTACCAGGATTATTTTTGCTACATTGTGAAAGTCTTCGGGCTTTTACGGCCTCAAACAAGGTTTTGAGTGTCAAAAAAGTTTTCTCGCGGCTCAAGCCTTGTTGGCGTTGTAAACGGCTGTATATAAAACAGAAATTGGAGTGTGTTGAACTTCAAACCATATCATTGACCAAATGGAGCAATTCAGCGGTGGCTTGTTCACGTAAATGACGAACACCAAGTCACAAACATCTCATATTTTGGTCTGAATGATTCCTAGAAAACGTGAGTATAATTAATGTGTTTTTGTGAATTTCTATCTACACCTTTACTTTCCCAACGATAGAATTTCTTTAATCCAGATAACAGCAACATGCATCTAATTTTATTTTCATTGAGGTTTTCACTATTTTAATTCTTTATTAATTAAAATTGGCAATTTTCCACAAAATAAAATTTTATTAATACGACCGGTTTCAATATAACTATTTATTTATTTATTTATTTATTTATTTACATACTTCGTTGCAATTAGGCAATTTACCTGGTGGCAACGGTCCAGTGTGATCACTGGTCACTCTTACAATGCACATACATACACACACAAGAAGAACAGATATGAGACAAAATGCTCGTATATTCAATGACACTTTTAAGATTACCGACCTCTCCTTTACTATCACACAAGGATTAGGTGTACACCACACGAGTACATACTACGCACCGTCCATCGCCACACTTCGTCCGTAATCACGTATCTTCAATTTCATATACCGTTCAAAATCGCGTCCCGTTAACACATTATTCATAGCACAAGTACATACGGTTTTATTTCTCACTCACACGTTTTTAAGGCGAGCATACACCTCGTTTTAAATTTATTTAATGAATAAGGTAAGGACTTAAAGATATCCTCAGGTAACTCATTCCATTCACACTATATCATCTTCTTCTCCAGAAAATAATGGAGTTACATTGAAACCAGTCGAATTAATAAAATTTTATTTTGTGGAAAATTGCCAATTTTAAATGACCATGAATTTCCACCATATCACGCCTGAAACGTCTCTTTTTATTAATCCTTTATCTTCTAGATGGAATTGCTACTTATTGTCGTCCTCAGCATTTATTCAATTGTTTGACGGAAGTGATTAATTTTGTGAGACAATTTAAAAAGTATGATTGTACATCATCTGGATATTACCTAATAAGTAACTTACTTTACCCAGTACTAATAAGACATAACCCATTAAATTGGACAAATAAAAGATTTAAAAAATCCGTCTCACATTTTTAAAAATTATACATTAATTTTAGCATGCATTTTTAAAACTATTATAAATTTATCATCGTTAAGGTTAAAAGACATTTGACAAAAATTATAAAATCAAAATGGTAAAATTCCATTTGACATGGCTATAAGAACTCCACGAATTTTCAGTCATTGGAAAAAAATTATTATAATCAGCAATAGATTTGTTTTTATTTACTCTAATATTAAAAGCCACCTGGAATTGACGCATATCTCTATTTAAATACAACATAATATGATAACATTTCAAAATACTTTTTTTTATGGACACGATACGCTTTTCGCTGGGTCACATTATGGTCTTTACATAATGAGCATGTCTCGTATATCCATCTTCTTTCCCCAAATAATGATATCAAAACAATGTAACAGCGGTTCTCAGTATCATATTAAGCAAGAATGTAACGACCCCTTGAAGAATAAAAAAAAGGATTGTGGGTGCTTCATTTAAACAGCAGCATGGCGCCGTGAATGTAGGCAACTACGGCATCTGTAATGCATTGCAAATTGCTTATACATTATTTCAAGGGGCAAAGCAGAAAATCCAAGAGTATACGCAATTTTACCTTACATGCTGCAATATAAGGGGGTAAGAAAGAAAAGCCGTGATCACATGTCTTGGACCAGTTATGATTATATAAATTTAAGACTTCTGGACCTTAGACTCTTGGTTTATCATGTCGCATTAATTTACAAACGTCGGGGAATATTTGTGTTATTAAAATATGTCAAATACATATACCCATGTCGGAAATGGCCAAAAAAAACAATCGACAATATTGTAGACAGTAGTGCTTTCAAGTTTAGGAAATTGGTTTAGCCAGGCCATTAATCGTCAATCGACGATCACATCGCAGCTTTGGATCGACTTACGAAACAATTTCATCGGTCAGAATACTAGGCCTGCCACTTTGCTCCTCGTCATGGACTTTTGCTCGTCCATTTTAAAAATCACCGCACCATTGTCTAACCTTTCCGTCTATCATAACTGTAGGTCCATAGTCTAGGAATAACTTACAATGAATTTCAGCAACCGACATTACTTTTGCATACAAGAATCGTATGACAGAACACACTTCACAGCTGGCGGGGTCAGCGATTGCCACGGACATTGTTGTTTGCATGCACGGACAGACAAACGACTTCTGAAATAAAACAAATACTGCTATAATTGTTCAATAAATCAGAAGAAGGCGCTGCAGGTGTAACAATGTATTCTGAAGGGCCAATATTGAAATATAATCAAACGGCTCTTGCTTGATGAATATTCATCGTAAATTTGAGATTTGTAGTATGAGATTTTAGAGATGTGTGAATAAATGGAATTGTTAAAGGTTTAATTTTATTGTTTTTAAAAGGAGAAAAACTCCATCACCTCAAATAAATTTCATATATTCTTGCATGAAACATTAATTCTGATGTCATCACCTCAACATAGTTAATTACGTTTTAGTTTTTTTACATCTTCAATTTTATATCATCTGCGAAAGATCTGGTAAATCAAAATCAAAATACTCTACCTCTAAAGAACAGTTTTTCTCCACCTCCTCAATGATAGTTTCATACACTAACATCATTCTTCCCCATACAGTCCCCATAAGATCGACCTACCACCAAATCTATTCTATCCTTAATTTCATCGCTAATTAATTGCTCTAAAAACATTCATGCGTTAATTAAAGCCATACGAGTTGATTATTCCACGATACCCTCGTCTTACTCATCAGTAAAATTTCCTCTCCAGTGTCTAGTCCATCCTCTTTTAGGCAACGATATTGCAGCTGAGCTCAGTACCAATTATTGTACACACAGTGTAAGCCGTTTGTATTCTGTTTGCACGGGTCTTCCAGCGTAAATGAAAACGGAACCCCCTCAAAGAGACGAGGAGCCTGTAGTAATCAACATCCCGCTGAGACGTGCTTCTGCGGCCGTTTCTTACGGCCATTTTCTCATCAGCTTAAATTTTATTCGGCTTGATGCCGAAGGAGGTACGTAACGGCGACCCAAGTTTTCAAGGGAGAGTGGAAGGCAGATTGAGACCAAAAAAACTTCCGAGGAAATTTCGCTCTTGGCTCCCAAAAAAGTGCAAAATAAGCGCCGTTTTATCTGTTTTCATTTTTGGTGCGGAGTGCTTTCGCTTTTACCTCTGGTCGGTCGCCAACTTATTGATTTCTTTTACACAAATACCTGTTTTCTACAATCCGCCACTTCCAAAGGCAAAAGTTTAAACCCGTAGCAAAAGCGTGATAACCTTAATAATAGCAATTGAATTACACAAAAATATTTACACATTTTACAACCTAAGCCTTTTTAATGAGGTAATTGTAATTGAAAAATAAACAACTTGGCTTTTCCATATAGACACATTTCTACAGGGATGTGTGTATGGAAAAGCCAGATTGTTTATTTCTCAATTTCAATATGATGATTTTCCACCAAGTCATGCCTGAAACTTTTATTTATAAGGTAATTGTTAAGCGAGAGATGTTTAACTAAGATTTTTATTTGATTTATATTTCCCTTTTCGTGTTCAATGACTTTGATGGGTATCCGACCCAACAAAGAAAGCACGAAATTTTTGGAAAAAAATGTATTCATTTTTCAACATAATCTCCTTTCAGCTCTATACACTTTCCCAGCGATTTTCAATAAGTTCGATACCATTTTTATAATAAGAACTGTCTTGCTCCTCAAAATAGCCATTACCTGCCGAAATCACTTCTTCACGTTTGGAAAATACTTGACCACCCAGCCATTTCTTCAATTTTTCGAACAGAAATAACCCGAGGGGAATGAATCTGGCGAATGAGGAGAATGAGGTAGCAATTCAAACTTTAGTTCGTGAATTTGGCCATTGCAATAACGGATTTGTGAGCTGGTGCATTATTGTGATGAAACAACACTTTCTTCTTAGCCAAATGCGACCGCTTTTGCCTTGACTTCTTCGCTCAAAAGTTCCAATAAGTTCGCATAATACTCGCCGTTGATATTTTTGTCTTTTTCTAGATGGTAAATGAAAATTATCCCACGTGCATCCGAAAAACCTTCCCTGCTGATGAAACGATCTTCGTTTTCCTTGGAGCCGGTTCTCCCATATGAATCCATTGTTTTGAGTCTTATTTTGTCTCGGGTATGCAACGGCGCAAAAATTCTACTTTTTATGCTAGGAAACATTGCTAAACACTCAATTGAAACAACTTCATGATACTGGTGAGCAAAAGCGGCACCCATCTTGCACACAGCTTTCTCATGTCCAAATGTTTAGTTAATATGTGATGTACCGCACTTTTTGAAATATCTACTATGTCTGCTAGCTCACGCACTTTCAGTTGACGATCATCCGGTATCACTTTGTGGTTTTTCTTCACCATTTCTGGAGTCGTCACCTCATTTGGTCGGCAATCGCGATGCTCGTCTGAACAACTCGTACGGACTCGTTTTAACTCCTAAGTGTTTTAACTCTTAAGTTTTAACTCCTTCGTTTACTGTTGTAAACGAAGTAGCAGACTCGTCCAGAGTAGAATCCAGTTCAGCTTTTATATTGTTTGGGCTGAGGTCTTTCAAATAAAAGTATTGTATCACATAACGATGACCAGTTTTCTCCATTTTCACAAATACATTGAAAACGTTCAATATTGATGGTTGCCAAAGCAAGACTAAACAGTGTGGCGTCTTCAAACTAGAAACATATGCTATATAGATTGCATACTTTCTAATACAGTAATATTTTTTTCAAACAACTACCTCCATTTCTAGGTCATACCGAGTACTTCTGGGACCCCCCTCGTATATGGTATCTATCAAATTCTGTTATATGTAAAATTACCTAACTCCGTAATGTTTGCGTTAGAGCTTTCAACTATAAAATCTACGATGAAGAATTCTAATTGACTAGCATAATGAGTATTAATTGTTTTCAAGACCTTTGATATCACTGACTTAAAGATACCATTTGTGAATTCTTACGAATTCAGACAGCCATTCTATATTTCTCTTCTCACAACCCAATAATCTCTATGTCAGATGTAGTAATCCGGTTACATTTAATATGAACATATTTTTTATATCTCATAAAAAATTAGCCACATTAATTTACGTCATAAATATGTAACGTTATTTTACAATTAAAAATAAATGATCAATTATCATTATATATGCAATTACCGGAATAAATATTACAATTAATTAGGATAAAAGAAGAATTTATTATTATTAACCCAATAAGCCTCTTATTTTCCACTTTTAATATTCATGCAATGGACAATTATCATTACTGTTTCAAAATTAAATATGTTGAACAATAGTTTTTGTAATATTCTACTCATAAACGTTTCTTCTTCTAGTGTTGTCTTTCAGGTAATGTGAAAAAATCCGTTCCTATAATATTTTAAAGTTTTCATCATTAGTGAATAGCCATTCATAGACAAACTTTAAGGACTTGTTTTGCCTAAATAAAGACAATGCTCATATCTCCAAGGGATGCAATCCGTATTAAGGTAAAACGCTTAAAATATAATTTAACACTAATGATGGAAACTTTTAAATACATCGAGTGGAAAAAGATTTCAATTTTTAGGATATATTTGCGCTGAAATCACCAGGACTTCATTATTTTCTTACGCTTATTACAAGGAACATGCGTTTCTATAACACAACTATGAGATGACAATAATAAGATGTTGAGTTGAGATGAGATTGAGAATAAGATGTTGTCAAAGCCTTATCATAGTAAGTAATACTTACATATTAAACAAAGTATCACACAAACAAGGTAGTAAGTTTCTACTTACAATGTATGAATTAAGGAGTTTCTAGGGCTATTCATTATCGCCACTGAACTTTAATGAGCATATTATGAAAGCAATAACCGGATTAAGGCTTGATGAAAGATGGTGTGCAGATGCACGGTGAAAAATAAGCCACGCTTGCCTTGTAAACGACATAGTTCAGTATACATCATGAGTAGAAAGGCCTAGTAAGAATGGTGGTATGCGTGGAAAATTTGATAGAAATCATTACCTCAACATATACTAATAATGAAAAGGTAATTATTTCCATTTGAAGTTAGATAATACTTTTCAAATAGACTACGGCAGGGAATATTTTAAATTGTCTAAGGAAAGAGTTTTGTTGCCTATACACAACATTACCAGGAAGAGATAGATTGTTATGTGTTGCAATAGCAACGACAATTCTTATATTCATCAGATTTGGATCGGCTTGTAATACTTTTACCCTTTCTTTACCATTATTACCTTTTTCTTAAATAAATTTCAAATGATGAAATGAAAGTCATTAACTTGAATTAAAATTTTAACTCGAGGTCTGGGTCAACTTCAACTGAAATACATATGCTAATATTAATTTGTGAATTAACTCATGAGTTTTAATTTTGTTTCCTGTACTTATGCCGCTTCTTACATATATATTGCTACATTTGAATGACTTGAAATGTAATATCTTACCCGACGGTGGAAGTTATCATTAAAAAGCTTTCAAGTAGGTATGAACATTTTGGTGGTTACTACATATATTACCTTGCTAGTACATATCGACTGTTAGTTTCCGACAAAGAAATATTCATAATTGAGGGTCTTGTTGTTTTTTTATGAAAAGCATAAAGATTTTTTCATTCAGCTTCAGCTTTATAGTAGTATAGATGCACATACGGGATGAGTAGTTTCACTGCTCTTTGATCTCACTGATCCCTCGCACCAGTATGTGCAAAGTATATTTTTAATCAGAAACTGTCGCATGAATTTTTGAACAATTTTTGGAGCTCCCTCAAGCATAGGAATCCTAAGTTCGTCAGTTACCACACAAAATCAATTCTTACCAACCGATAAATTATCTCCATGGTTTTATTTATGCTGTCTTCAATCATCCTTTGGTTTATTTCCTAAAAACCGCTTACACGTATTTTTTCGTGCATGTTGCACAAATGCTTAGGGTATTACTCAAATTCAAGATCTTAGTGATCACAAGCAACAGCATTATCCGCATAGCCTTGTTGGTTATGCATTGAAATTATAGTGATCACTCCAGCGAATGAAATTATTACTGAGAATAAAGCAGAGTAAAGTGTAAGATAGGTGACCAAAAAAATTTGAGCACAATAATCATTTATTCGGTTATTACATTTAAATTTGAAAATATAAATTTTTTTGGAGGCACGATTCTAAATTTCTCCACTTTCTTCAATATTCTAAAATAAATTATAATAATCTTTTGAGTCCCATTGTATTGCCCTTAAGGTAAGATCCAGAAGTTGGTCAAATTAATCTAATAAAGAGGACTTTCGAAATGAAAGTTTAATAAGTCAGTGATAAGATATTCGATTATTATATCAAATTTTAGGAAGTTCAATAAAATTTAATTGAAAAAATTTTGAAAACGAATGTCAGCAAAATCGTGGCTTAAATTAAAATAAGAAATCTCTCTATGATGGCCGAAATTACTTCTTCTCAATTTTATTTTTATTGCATTACTTTATACCTTGGTTCAAGAAAGGCTATTTATTGTGATTTCATCTTTTTTTAGGAATATGTGCTATATCTAATAAATATTCGTATTACCTAGTTGTATTGAGAAAGGTGCCACAAATTAATTTCAACGCTGATATGGGCATACTGGATGACGGTTTATTCTCCCCCATAACTCAAATTGAATATAACCAAAAAGAAAGTACTCCCATGGCTCAAAAATGTAATAACGGTTTTACCATGTCAGTTAACTCTGTAACTTAAATCCGTTTTAATCCGTAACCACACGAAGTCAAATTTTATGCCACGATTCTTTTATAACTTTTTTCTACTTCGGCAAAAACATAAAATCCTTCTGGTGAATTCAAGTGGTGTAATATATTTGGTTATTCGTGACGACAGAAAATCTATAGAATTCTCCTCATAATAAAGCACGTATTATGCACTAAATACGGTATTTTTCTCATCAGAAAATTACATCATGTAAAATACTGCAAGCGCTGAGCAAATAATTATGATGAACTCCATTATAATAGCCATAAGCAATTGGAAGGTTTAAGGACAGTGATCATTGTTCGTATTATAGTCCCAAACAAGTTGTGCACTTGTAGCATTCGTCTCTTTTGCGAGGCTTGTACTACAATAGCGAATACGTATTTTTTTATTTCTATTCGTCCTAACTACTCATGTCAACTTTGTTTGTAAATGTTTGGGCTTCCAAATTTATAATGATATGTATCAATCCATTTCTTTAAGTAATGATTAAAAAATAATATAGATTTCAAAACGCAAATCCCGGCATGTAGAACACTGTATAAAGCTAACGTTTTTGAAATAATTTTAGCTCTCTTCGTACCTTACTTCAGATTTGAATTCATCCATTTGCTCTTTGGTGTAGACAATAGTTTCTTTCCATCAGTCCTATTTGAAGTAAAGTTAAGGGTGAGAAATATTAATTGACAAAAATAAGGAAATCGGCAGTGCAGCCGATGGCTACAATTATCAAATAAGTTTAAACCAAGAATCTGTCAGTCTTTTATCAATTTATGAAGAATTCATTTAAGATTTATCATAAAAGGTTTTAAAAGCTGCTGGATTCATAAAATAAAAGAAATCAGAAAAATAATGTTATTGTAGATATAATTAAACAGGTAATATTGGCTTATTCTTCTAAAATATATCAAGATATATTCAAACATATTTATGTCTTATTTTTTTATTTTTATTCATATACCATATACCCTACAAGTCACCGCCAGGGTGTGTGGCAGGGGGTTAATACACATCGGAATTATTTTACCCGAAAATGACCCTACTGCGGTCGAACAATGAGATTATAATCCCCTATCGTTTGGGAAAGAAATGAAATTTTTAATCTATCTCATCTGCAATTAATATGTTAATATATAATTAAAATAATAATGTTATTAACATGATCTCTCCTACTGTGTTACCATGGGGGTAGTAATACATTTTCAACTTCATTGCTAAAGAGACGTCCTTTCAATTTATTCAAGAGCTTCAATCTTCGCTCCAAAATTACTTGCCAGCCTACCACAACTAATAATATTAATACGCTACTATGTTTGTCATAACAACGTTGCACACATCTAGCTCCCCTTCGCTGCACGTGATCTTATTCAACAATCAATCCAACCTCGTGATGATCCCATATACTTCCAGAATATAATGAAAAGAGAAACTTTATAATTCCACATAGATTTATTAGACGGACGACCCAGGTTTCAACGTGGCACGTCATCATCAGGATGATGATGACGTGCCGCGTCGAAACCTGAGTCGTCCGTCTAATAAATCTATGTGGAATTATAAAGTTTCTCTTTTCATTATGTTAAGTCGATTCCATGAAGTAACGCCCGGGACAACGAATTATACTTCCAGAATATTCCAAAGGAGATCTAACTAACGATAGATAACATGCCTCTTTGACCTTTTTATCACATTTACCTAGTTTTCTTCCAATAAGTCCTAATTTTTCGTTATCTTGTCCACATATTCCCCTTATGTGTTTCACCCAGGGGAGATCGTGAGTGAGGGCAACGCCTAGGTATTTAATTGAGTCTACATATTCCATTTCGGTGTGCCCAATGCCGTAGGCGTTCGGATGGGGACTACCCTTTTTCCAAAAATTTATGACTACGCACTTTTTTAAGTTAAATTCTAATTTCCAAGTGTCGCACCAGCGTTTTGTAGCATTAAGGTCATCTGAAACCGCTTCTGTGACCTCAGGATCACGATTATTATGGTAAATCACTGCATCGTCGGCAAATAAATATATCTTACTAGTGACTACGGAGTCAATGTCGTTAACATAAAGTAGGAATATAAAAGGGCCGATAAAACTTCCCTGGGGAACAATTGAAGTAATTTCTACTGCATTTGAGCTTACTCCATCTATCACTACTCTTTGAACCCGACCATTCAAAAAGTCTTCCATTCAACCCCAGATATTTCCATCTATGACATATGCTTCTAACTTTGCAAGTAGATTACCATGAGGAACTTTGTCGAAGGCTTTCCTAAAATCAAGAAAAATCGAGGAGCAGTGCTATCTCCCGAAATAAGAATATCATGAACAAAAAGCACAAGTTGTGTCTCGCAGGATCTATCTGTTTTGGAAACCATGCTGATTTGTCATTAATTACTTCTTATCATCGAGGTGTCTCACGATCGAACTAGCAACTCTGTTCCATCACCTTGCAAAAAATGAATGTGAGGTAAATAGATCTGTAATTACTCGGTTCTTCCTTGTCTCTACTTTTAAATATTGATGTTACGTTAACCGTTTTATAATCCCTGGGAACCTTGTCATCTACCAACGACTCCTTAAATATTATTTCTAGATACAGCGCAATATTCGAAGCTAGATCCTTAAATACACGAACTGGTATTTCATAGAACCCAGAGGATTTATCAATCTTAATATTTTTCAGCAAACGTTCTATTCCATCATATGAGATTTCAATTTTGGGCATAGGTTGACCTGCACGATTCGGTAAGCAATCGAGGGTATTCTGTAAAATATTAGTGAAGACACTGAAAGAAGGAATTTAATAAGTTAGCCTTTTCCGAACTGCTGGTTACTCTTTCGTCTTTATCATTTTTGATTGAATTAACTGTTGACCTTTTTCCCTGAACTTCTCCGGCGTATGGCAAAAATGCTCTTGGATTCTCTTTCAATGTTTCCGTTAACCTTTTTCTTTTGAATGCCCTTAACGTTTGCCGAAATTCATTCTTGGCATTCGCCATTCGCCGTGATCTCATTCTTTTTTTCGCTAGAGATAACACCCCTAATATTTTTCATTTTGGTGTGACATAGTCCTTCACGTCGTAATGCTCTTGTAACATCCGCGTTGTACCATCTAGTGTCCAGTCATGTTATTTTTTATAAATTTACTGGGAATGAACTTGTTGACTGCTGAGAGCTTGATTACAAGGGAGTTATTCCACGTATTCTCAGTATTTAAATGATTACCAACTTTCTTAAAACAAGCAAATTGAATCTATAACACGCACTTTAGGCCATTGATCCCGTTCTTTAAAAAAGTACATTTTTTTGGGCTTCTTATTTCTGACCTCATGTAGCAAAAACTTAGCATATACTGACCTGTGGTGCCTAATTCCTTTTATAGTTTCTATGGTTAAGACTTTTTCGATAATATTCGTTGCTAATAAATCCAGAATACTATCGGTCCTAGTTGAAGAGGTGACATGTTGATTCAATGAGCTCAACGTAAAAGAATGAAATATTCATTCACGATGCGTATTGTTAAAGTAAGTACCGTTTGCTTATATTTAAATATTAGCGCTTCAGAACACAGTTTTGCTCCTGCAGCGCCATCTACTGATTCATTGAGAAGCTTTATCAGCATTTGTTTTGTTTCAGAAGTCGTTTGCTTGTCCGTGCATGCAAACAACAATGTCCGCGACAATCGTTGATCCCGCCAGCTGTGAAGTGCGTTCTGTCATACGATTCTTGTATGCAAAAGGATTGTCGGCTATTGAAATTCATGGGGAATTATGCCTAGTTTATAAACCTACAGTTATGAGTGAAGGAAAGGTTAGACAATGGTGCTGTGATTTTAAAAATGGACGAACAAATGTCCATGACGAAGAGCGAAGTGGTAGGCCCAGTATTCTGGCCGATGAAATTGTTTCGCAAGTGGAACAAAAACTGCGATGTGATCGTCGATTGACAATTAATGGCCTGGCTGAGCAATTTCCTCAACTTGGACGCACTACTGTCTACAATATTGTTACGGAAAACCTCGGATACCACACTTTGCGTGCAAGGTGGGTACCGAAAATGTTCACCGACCACCACAAAGAGCAAAGAATGTCCAGTGGACGAGAGTTTTTGGGTCGTTGGGAACTCTTTAAACCACCCACCGTACAGTCCTGACCTTACACCCAGCGACTACTTTTTCTTCTTCCGCTTGAAACAGTGGTTCGGTGGGCAACGTTTCGAAACCGAAGAGGAGCTCAAGAATGGCGTTGTCGATTGGTTCAACCCTCGGGCGGGGAGTTTCTATGCAGAGGGGTTAAAGAAGCTGGTGCCGCGGTACGAAAAATGCATAGAAGTGAACGGCGATTATGTAGATAAGTGAAGTAGGTTTGTAGCTAACTAAAAGTGCCAATAAAATGTGTTTCATATGAGGTTATTTTTTCCTGCGACCAAACGGGCCTTACTTTATGAACACGCCTCGTATTTGTCTATACCGCCCGCTTAAAAACTATATGTGCTCCAGTCAATAGATGGAAAATTAAACTCTCCATTGATTATAACGTCATCGATCATTATGTTGGGATAAAAACCTTTGATTTTCTGATATAATTCTAGTATTCAATTGTTTCTGTCGACAGGCGGTCTGTTAAATGTGCACACGTAAATCCTTTTGGATGGATTACTTAATTGAGACCCAAACGCTTCCCAACCTTGACCTAAAATTACCTCAGCCCTGCTGGCGCTAAAATATTTAACAGCACAAACTTAAAAGACACAACTCCCGATTCTATTTACTCTGTCATTTCTGTAAATGGAAAACGATTTTGGGAAAATATCACCTTCGGAAATATCAGTGGATAACCAGCTATCTGTCCCAACTATATATGTTCCTGTGTTTGGAATAAGTGGATGATGTTCTATGGTTTTAGGCTCAACTATGTGGAAATTCATTTTTAACTAAAGTTTCAAAATGAAATTAAAACCACTAGGTATCTTTCCACGAGTTTTAAAACTCGTGGAAAGATACCTAGTGGTTTTGATTTCATTTTGAAACTTTAGTTAAGGTGATGATATTCTTCAACTTTGTTTTTTAAACTTCGGTAATTTATTACCAACACAAACTATATTCCCTTGATAATGCGGTGTTATGAATTTTTACCCAGGATCGCCTTCTGTTTAATATTGATTCCCTTATCAAATTGGCCGTTGGATACAATCTGATTGGCGTGAAATGAATTTTTGCTAGCACTGAACCTCAATTCATTTAAGGCTACATAATTTGGCAGAGAAGACTTTAGAGACACACTAATTGATTTACACGCTTACCTACATTTTAATCTAAAAAAATACTTGCAGAAAAGTGCAGGGAACGTGCTGTGCATTTTCAATATTACTCTAAGTTATTCAGTTCTCTGCAGTCATTTGTTCCTTTTTTCCTCTAACTTGTGTCCCCATGATAGGTATCACCCTTTCACCGCAATTAGATATCAGCACACTTGACGTATCTCAGTACATTTTGCAGATTTTTTTGCACCTCCTTTCCTGTGTGGGTGTATTCCTGAAGTGGGTTAGGATAAATTCACAATTCTTATGCTTTTCCCACAAATGTATATTTCTGTTCACACTCCACCTAATATTATTGTTCCCCAATATAGTATTTATTTTATTTATTCATTCATTAATATTTTTGTTTTATTTCGTGTTTTCCTAAAATAACCGTACACATTCTGTGTTTAAACGATTGTTGATTGTATGCATGTAGAAAACAAGGTGTTAGGTGACTATCCAGTCTTAATGTCGTCTCCATAAATATATTATCTTGTTGTTATTATTGTTATTTGTAATTAAATCGTCTTTCCAAAAATGTAAGCGTATCATTATGAAAAATAAAATTTATAAAATATTTACAAATTCATGATAACTTATTATTTGTCTTCCATTAAACGAAGGGTCATCTATGTTTGTACCAATTCGTAACATCGTTTTCAGCATAATGAATTATGGAATAAAATTCGCCAAATACTTATTTCCAAATTCTTTTCAACTGCTGTTTTTCTCTGTTTCTAAAAGAATTTACCAACAAAATGAAGTATCAATATCGCTGTTAGACTAATAGAAGCCCACCACACTCATCATCAGGTGCCTTTTTCCATCGCTATCATACTTCTAAACATCCGAAGTATTTTATACCATAAGGGGTTTTCAATTCCATATTTATTTCAACAAATATATTTTTAAAGCACCATTGTTTATCACATTAAAAGGTTTTCAAAGTAAATACCGATATTTTAGGGGCAACTTCAGACGTGAGAAAATAATGCATAATGCATAATTTGTGAATGCTCCTCCATGAACACGTGTTCAGTTATTTGCAACAATAGAAGTTTAGGCGGAATGTGCATTCTCTCCTTTGAACACATGTTCAATTATTGTAGACAAAAGATGTTTAGACAGATTGTATGGAACTAATAAGTGATTTTAGTAAGTACACTGGTATCGTGTTTTTCCCTCATAAAAGACACGCGTACGCAGGTTGCTAGTGGCGAAGTAAAAGTTCCTTTCTTTTAAATAGCTCAAAATAATTAAACATATGATTTTAAGCTTCATGTGGCATTGGAATATAAAATATTTTAGTAAAAAAAAATATATATATATATATATCACAAAATGTGTTTAAATGATATGCAAAGAAGCATATTTGTAACATAATAAATACTCAGTCAAAAAGTTTGTATCCAATAACTCCTTTTATTACCTCATTAGTTGGAGTTTTTATAGAGTTGGTTGGTGCTTTTTATGGGGCCATTAATATGGAATTTTAATTGCTCCATAAAAATTCCACAATTTCTCAAGCTCTCCCAATCATTCCCCTGGTGTTTTTAGGTTTACGTTTAACTTCTGTTTCTTGAAAAGGAGATTGGCGGATGTAACGTTTTGTGTTTATCTTTGATTTATTTTACGCTATGGCTTGGCATTCTCCAGATATCATCAGTCAACGTATGCACTCTGTACCTTTTGCAAATGTTTAAATGTACATTTAGCAATATTCTGCTAACCCTTGAGTTTACTAATAAAAATTTTAGGCCGGTATCCTATATATAAAAACGCTCTTTTAAAATGGTGTAATTTAACAGTTCAATTTTGAAGACATTTCTTAATTTAACGTTTACTATTGGCTACCCAGAAAAAATTGTGACCGAGGTGAATTCTTGAAAATTATCATTAGGAAAATTATTTCATATTATGATTCAATCTTAATTATTTTCTTGTTTACTATAAATACTAATCGGTTTGATAATAGTTTCATCATACAATATTCTAATGGTCTTAAAATCAATGTAATTTTTCAACCATCGATAATAAGCTGTTATTATTGACATTTCTAAGTTTCTACAGGCATATTGGACTACTCGTACATAGATTAATGGAATTGAATCCTTTTAGAACAATATTAAGGTCCATGTTATAGATGATAGTGATCGTGATATGGTGAAAATGATGGTAATTTCTTGTCCTTGTGTGCGCTATTTAAGGACGCTGTGCAGCAGAAATTGAGTTCAATAGTTGAAAGCACACTAACGTTTATTAATCGTGCCAAAGAACCACATCAACAGTAGAAAAAAGTCTGTCCCATCGATTGGCAATTCCCGTTTCTGCAACCCCCTCTCTTTTTCCCCAGAAAACAAATGCTTGATTAATTTTCCCATCCAATTTCGTAAAATGCATTATCGAGCACCTACTCAGGTGACGCACGTGTATTCCATTATCCCCTTACCCTTGTCCAAATCGACGTGTACTGGGTAAAAAAATGAAGAAAAATTTACGGCATAAATTAATCATCAATGGAATAAAAAATATAACGGGATGGAGCTGGGAATTTTCTCCTTTGTCGCTCCCCTTTCCCCCGCTCACTCCCCATAAACACTTAGGGTGGGGGAAAGCGTTGGAATAATTGAGATGAGACATGGAGGGAAATGGAAATAGTGAGAGTGGAGGGCTGGGAAGAAGAGACGCGAAGAGAAATTCCCTCATCAATGGCAATGGAGCGGGATTAGACTGAGTCGTCTCCGAATGGTGCGCGGGCGTCTCTAGGACTTTGATGGGTGAGAGTGGAGCTGAAGAGGGGACGTGGGGTGGGGGGGGGGAAGTGGTCGTCGGTTAGACGACCCACGTCTGCTTCAAAAGAGAATCTCTGAGACGAGAGGAGACGAGAGGACGCCTCTGTCCCCTCCCCTCCCCGCCACCACGACCCACTCCCCTCGGGGGTCCATTGCTTAGAAGGCGTGAGTTATGAGAGGGATTCTGTGGGGCGACGCGACGTGCGGGCTGCTGGTGAGGAGAGGGAAGCCAATCACCAAGTCTCTCAAGGATTTCC
This sequence comes from Hetaerina titia, assembly GCA_037158775.1. NCBI lineage: Eukaryota > Metazoa > Arthropoda > Insecta > Odonata > Calopterygidae > Hetaerina > Hetaerina titia. Next base: position 48,064,343 of record CM073771.1, read on the forward strand.
TCTCGTGGAGTCGTCTGTCCTCTAATTCCCGCGTTCCTCCGGAGAGGCGCTTCTCCAGAGGGTGGGTGGGGTTGGTGGGAAACAAATGCACGCGAGCGTTTCCACGTGGCGGAATCTTCCTTAGTTCTTTCAAGGTCATAATGCTAAACGGGGCATAAACAAATGGGGCAAATAAAACGAGAGGGTTTGTTCCCAGCACGGGGATGAATATGCGTTTCTAGGTAATCATCGTCTAAGAGAGAACTAGACTGGTTTGTGGTGGACGATATTTTATTGAAAAGGAGGTAAATTAGTTGGTTTTGGTCGAAGTCAGGTCGAAACACCCTTAGTTTAACCTGTGAAAAACGAGAATATTATCTTTTAACTCAGATTTAAATAAAACAAACAAATATAAAATGTATGGCTTTATGGTTTACGGATAATTGCAAGTTTTAATCTCCGATGAAGCATTATTTACCATTTGTAAAATTACTTTTGTTCAAGTTTGGTCACGCTTATCTACTTGTATGTGTTTATGTCTCTACGTGAAGAATAATTTTGGCATAAAATGGAGGTATTGTTACAGCTATGAAAAAATAAATTTGATTTTTGATTTTTTTTACTAAGAGCGAATAAAATGATTTTGTTTAGGCAATGACTAAGTTAACAGAATTGAAAAATTATTATGATCGATTATGGATATCCCTTTTTCCAGAAACGCTACTTGTCACATCGCATTGTAAAGCTTCTAGGAATAACAAATGAGTATTTAAATTAATAGATGTGACATTAACCCACCGAAGTCCAACGTGAACGCATGTTTTTGTCTTTGTTCTGTTCCTATTTTCTTTTACTATAGTCTCTAATGATCTTTCGATATCTATTTTTGATATGTTCTTTATAGAAAACAACTTATAATGAAGGTGCCTAGGGATTATTATTTCTACGTAGGTTATATTTCTCAAAATATTTCTTGGCTGGATCCTTCCCGGACAGAAATCGTATTAACCTAAAACGTACGTACTAAAAAAAGTAAGGCCTTATATTTTTAAGTAGTTTATCTTCACAATAAATTGTAGACAGTGATAGCCAAGCATTCTGCCCTCGTGGGTCAATAAACATAATTTATAGAACCGCGATCCAATCATATGATTGTTTGCTTAAAAATCTATCAAATCATAATCATGGATATGTCATTAGAGAAATTCTTTATTAGAAAATCTTAATTACATTTGTTTGATTTTGACAAACCAATTGAGGTTTAATTATAACAAAATTATTAATTTACCAATTATGATAATTGGTTCATGTTTAAAAAACTCACCTTTGAGTGACCAAACTATTCTCGCAGGTCACCGTTTTGTGACCGTCGGGATATGTGATAAAACTTCTATTTAGGGAATCAGTGCACAGCTGCTATTAACCACATAAGCCTTTAATGACAATATAATGGTAAAATTTCCCCTTCTTTCTTTTCAATTCTGCATGACTTGTTTTTTTATGGTAGAGGTTCATCTAATAAATAGTTTTGGTTCTTTTTTATTCCCTCTTTTTTATAACAAATAACTACAATATTAGGTGAAATAGCCCTACTTTTGAAGTCTTTCTCCAGCACGTATACAAATGTTCATATTATTTGATAGTTTTTACTGAATATTGGTCCCTTTCCCCCTTATCACCCTCATCATCTATTCTTTCCACTGAGTGCTTGCATCCCCTGCCACACAACTTTTGGTGAATCGCAAAGTATTCATATCGATGCCGAAGCTTAAACTTTGGGGGTACGGTTACATTTTAAAATTCGAGCCTAAATATTTGACATCAGTCGAGTTTCTGATCGACAGGTGAAAACACGCTACAGACGTAAGCAAGCGGTGTCAGATATCATGCTACCTTTCACATCCAAGGTAGCGGGACGATGTCACAACCACCCAATGGATTCGTTAGTTTAGGTTCTCCACATTAATACGATGAGGATGCTCCAAGTTCCTCTGTTCTTTACGATTTCCAACTATCCTACGGAGAAACTCCTCCACCCCTTCCCGACCCTCCATCCGGGTAGACACACGAGATTAGTATACCCTCCCGATGAGAGTAATGTGATATCAGAGTGAATCAATAGGATGTGTTGGGCTCATTAGTGAGGACCGAAAAGTGGGTTGAGAGAAAGGGTGATAATTATGGAGAAAGTCCGCAGATCTCCCATACGCATCTACGCGTAAGAAGCTTCGCCTCTTTCCCGGGCGGCGGCGAAATATGACGCCAGATGCCTTCAGGTGCTACCTGAGATCTTCAGTTCGGATCTGGGATAGTTGCAGAAACAAGTTATGGTGTCATTTTCACGATCGGTTTTTAGTGATTTGGGTTTCTTGGGCTCGTCTATCCTCGAATGAATTGGAGGAGGAAGGAGTGTGAGGCAAAGTTCCTTAGAAGCGTTTCGATAGACATAAATATTCCGACTTTCTGACGCCAAATCCTCACAGCGACCGCTTGAAATGCTTGAGCCTTCTCTTAAGACTTGGTTGATTTCGAAGAAAGTGAAAGGCACTTTGGCACGGCCAAATCACATGGGATACTGCGATAAAAATACTGTCTTAGTCCTCTCGGTAGTGAAATGCAACTTCATATGGAATAGAAAATGAGTGTCGCAGAAATACTTTGCTTTGATCGTCGTCAAATTTTGTTTTAAATTCAGTTGACATAGGTAACATAAACAACTAAAATAAAAAGTCTTGAATTTTCAGATATTCACCATTTTGTACTGAATAATAAAAAGAACTATTTTTTTAATTAAAAGAACCATTTTTTAAGTAATTTGAGTTTTAATTCATGTTTATGACTTCAGTTAAAGGTTTATCGGCACCGTCTCCCTCATTAAGCTTGCTATATCCAATTTGTCACTTTTTTATTATCTTATTTGCCTCTACTGGCATCGGAAATATGTCACAAACTTTGATTATCGTAGAAGGAGAGGAATCATTCGGCGCATGAATTCTAGAAATTAAACTCGGTGGCAGTTTCAATTAGTTACTTCCCATTATTCAAGTCGAATATTAAATTTACCGTCAAAGGAAACTTCGGAGTACGTTAGAGAGATCTCCTATTTATTTCCTTAATGTCTCTTCTGTCAATGAAAGCGCCGGTGGTTTATTACGGCAGTTTTGGTTTTGAATTCCACTTGTCATTTCCACCTGTTTCAATGTAACCGCATGGAGAGTTGTAACAACCTATTCTCCCCAATTACTGGCGGTAACCCTGTTTATCTGCGCAAGAAAAATCCGGTATATTCATTATAAGGCATAATTTATGATCCAATACATAATTATAAAAACACATGAAATCAGTATTTTGTGGCACCTTGATGCCACCCTGCTTTCTTAGTCTATTCTCTGACTGTTATATTTTCATGTTATCAGCAATTTTACTCATAATACCAAGAGGTAATATCCTACAGTACTGTATTTATTTCCTCAATTCTTAGCGGACTTAAAATAAAACTCCTTCAGGGAAATTAGAAACTCAACCAGGAATCTCCCTAATTGCCTCAAATGGGAAGAATGTTTTGGATAATTGAAATATGCGTCAGTACCTTTTGTATACAATAAGTAAAAATAAATTGTTTGAGCAATCAAAACTTTTTATCCATATTCCATATGTATTACTTCACCACCAGAGTAAATAAATTATGAATATAAAATTTTAAAAAACCATATTGAAATATCTTTTGGCGTAGTCGTTAAATCAAACATTTTTACCCTCTGAGTTCAATACGGTAATAAGAGCTATATTCATAATTATTTTCAGATACTCCTAGAGAACTGGTCACGTGCATTGATTGCAAATTTTAATTATTTAGATTTTTATAATTTTAGGCTGTCCTCACTTCATTCGCATACAAATGTAAAACAATTTTTCAAATTTGAGAGTAATATTAGATGTGCATTTTATAGCTACATGAAATGATTATTCAAGATATTTCTTTAGAAATCCCATGATAAACTTAAAAATTTATTTTCATTTGTTTTGTATCAAGCTAAAGGAATATACTTTCATTTTATGGGATAGTTAAGCCTCTAAATTTGCAGCAGTCAATGAAAATTTTAAACCATATTTTTTAGTAAATCTTCTCGGATAGATAGTTGATACCTCGCACAATTATTAAAGCATTATTTCCGGACCTAATCATCAATGAAAATGCTTTATCTAAGTTAAAGAAAAAAATTTTTCAAGTTACTCCCGCATTTACTGTGCATTATAAATACATTTACTTTAAGCAAGTACTTTAAGAATACTCGAAGACGTTGCTGTGGCGGGACAGCAAATTTTCTCGTAACTACTTGCAATGGCTCCACAAACTATATTAAGAAGAGCAAGTTCTTTGAGAAAAAATACCCAAGTAAAGAGTAAAGTATATGCTGAAACTTTAATGTTAACAGCAGGGTTATTAAGCCTAGTAAGCCCTTAAAAACTGTTTGAGGGACTCAGTGGAAAACTCAGCACTCGCTCTTTTAAGAGTTCATTTTATGTCGCTAAGCTAAAGACGTTATCTTTCTTAAATCTATACAAGCATCGGGTACTCCATGCCTTCAGCATAAATTTTGCATGTATTTCTTTGATCAAATTTTATATGGATTATTAACTCTTTTATATTTCAAAAAAGTCCATACCATGTATATTTCATTTGTAAATGAGAGAATTTCATTTAAGAAAATGTCGAATCATCAATTGCACTTGAAAATACATTGTCTTTATAACAGGTACCTTTTTTAAAGACTCCCAGCCAAACAAAAATCCTACGTTTAAAAGTCTCAAATGTCATAAAGTTTTGATATAAATGCACAAAAATATTGTTTAAATCTTTATTTACACGGATATTACCCAATCAAAATGATTGAGAGTGCTCTCCAATTCACTAGTAAACGTTGATTTCCTTTTATAATGTCAGAATGAGACTAAAACTGACATTAATGTTAAATAATAGGAAAATAAATCCATGAAAAAATTAAAAGTTAACTAATAGAGCTCTATCTGTAAAAATATTACAATAGACTTAATAATAATTTTAAAATGACTCATTTATACTTTTAAATGCAACATTTTTACTACGTGAAATACGACTATGACTATTTTGTGTTGAGATTTCTCAATGTAAATTCAACTTGTTTTACCCTGTAATTACATTGTTTTGCATGTGCAGAATTGAACGAGTTAATAACCTAGTGAAATTAATCGAATAACTTAACATTATGCCAGTGGCAAATACTTTTAACGCACTGCCAATGAGTTTCATGTAGTTTATTTTTTAGCGTTCACCTTTATTTAATTAATTTATAAATTTAAATCCCCGATCTCGAGATTCCTAGCTGATTTCTCATAACCATTCGAAATAAAGGGGCATAGCAAGTCGTTGCAAGGATAGAAGGAGAGAAGAGGTATATTGTAAGTATGGAGAAGGAACTGGGGCGTTTAATATCATTATGAAATAGGCAAATGCGTTCAAATTCCTAATTTTGATAACTTTTGACACTTGGTAAAACGTTTTATTTTAATCCTTACAGCAAGTTCCTCTTTCATCCTTTGCTTTTTATGAGGGATTCATAGTAATACGTTTAAGCATCGAATGAGAGATTTTTGTTTAGCTTTAGATAAATAGTTTACTAAAAACAAGGGAAAAAAATGAATGAGGAAAACCCTTGTGTCTTTAGTGTTTGAAATTTCATGAGATAAAAAGAACAAGAAACTCCAAGTTCAGCAAAACTCGAGGATAATTTATGCAATTTTATTTGTCCTCAAAAAGAGAGATAAAGAGAAGACTTTCGTAGTTGGAAATCAAGAAAGAGGGGAAAGAAAGGCCACTTAACGACCTTATTATCCTAAATTTCGCTGTGACCACAAAGGAAAGATTCCAACAGGCCTAAAGCATGTGTCCGCATGAGGATTCATTCGAATTCATTACTGGTTCTCCCTAAGGATTGATCGATTCCGATGTTCAATTAATTATATTTTAGTATCGATATTTTAAAGGTCGATTCCCTGTAGCGGGAACTGGAGAGAATATTTCTATTTCCCATGAGGGATGAGTGAAGAAATACTATTAAAAGACACGGGTATAATAGGCCGCCCGCATTCTATCTTCGAAAAGAATTGGCTAATCCAAATGTGTTTCCAGAGACGCTTGACTGTTTCCACCAGTTCGAGCGGAGTCCTCGGACGAGGATCTATGCAAGTGGGCGAGGGAATGTGAAGGGAGAGGGTTGCATGAAGATTCTGTGCACAGCGATGTTTTTATTCCGAAATAATGCTTGGTCGGAATTTGGAAGCAAATTTAAGAATCAGTACTAAGAGAGATAGGATGATTGGGATTACAAAATTTTGTAATCCCACTAATCCCTATTTGTTTACCTCATCCCAACCTCTGTAGTGTTATCCGTTCGCAATTGGTAAGTTTAAAACTGATCCATCTTTGTAGAAGTTATGGATCCGATTTCACAGCCGAACTAGTGCAATTCTAATGTTTCTAAGAAAATTATAAATTTTCATACTGCATTCAATGCTGTCATGGTTTTCACTTCTGAGGAAGTTTCACTTGAGATGACATATGCCTAAAATGTATTCGAACAGTCCTTCGACAAAGCAACAGCAAAAATCTAAAAGATTCTGGGAGGTAAAAAATATTGATTCGCGAAATGGAATGGAAGAATATTTTATACCTAAAAATATTTCTTCAAAAACTAGAAATTTTAAAATTATATAAATAATGGAAGATAAAAAATGTTTTCCCAAATTTTATTTTTTCTCGCATTATCATTCGGTTCTCAGACCATAGTTGGGTTGACCAAATGCAAATTTTTCTATATATGATCTGAATGCACTATTTATCTAATTACGTGTGCGTCTATCTTCATCTAGTACGTCAGTTTCTTTAAGATTTTAAAAATGTGATACAAGATCGACTTTTTATTTCTATAAAACTTTTTATTTTTTTGCTTTTTATTTTACTTTTATAGACTTTTTATTTTGTAGAAGAATCGCAATCGTCGTCAATCTAAACAACTTAGGAATATCAAAATGACATCAATTGAATCCAGAAAAATAATATATTTGGATATCCCCGATTAATGGGATGCCATCAGGAAGAAACCATTATTACACTTTGTATGTTTTGAGAAATCTACAAAACTCCAAAAAGCAAAGATACCCTGATGGATGGAAAAAAATTTCGTTTCTCATCCTACGAAGTTTTCGCTGCGTTCTCTTACTCTTCTTATTAATCACCAACTACTACCAATGAGGAAGTTAAGTTCCAAGGTAACGACTCCTCAGCTACCTCTTAAAACGATCTGGAGCTGAATTCAACTAGTATGGAAAGTTTGTGTGAATCCGGAATAATTTTGAGCTGAATATGCGAAACTACTTCCATTTGCCTTCAAGCAAAATGTAAATTGATTAAGCTTTGTAACTCGCCACGGTCAAATTGCATAATTAATTACTGAGGAGGAAATGTTCAAGCAAAAGACTGGTGGTTTGATTCCATAATTAATTCTTGAAACATTTCTTAAGACTTTTTTCTACGTTACCCATGTTTCACCTAGATTTTCACGTTAATTCAACTTATATAGAAAATAAAATGTTCGTTTTAAGCAAGTACAGGGTGATCTTGCAATTCAAGCAAATATTCGCTATCCTGTCTGTAAATAAACTTTGGGAAAAATAATTTTTAGTACACCTTAGGTCAAGGAAACTTATCTCAGCAAACTCCGACAAAATACTTTTTATATTTGTTCCTATCTAATAATTGAATGCCAAATAAATGCTCTATTGCAATCATGATGCTTTGATCCCGTAGCCGTCAATGAAAATACAAGTAAATACATATCATAGTAGGACTGAAAATATATTTCAAGACTATTTTGAATTGTCTGCATCGGAACGAGAATGGTATTAATGACGAGTAAAATTTACAGCAGACTAAATATCTACCCTTGTTTAAATGTAATGGAATACGATGTGATAAGATGGAAGATATCATAAGATAAGATGGAAAATGTAACCTTTAATTAGGTATGAGCGCACTAGATAAATATAAAAGTTACCACTTTGTTGATGTTAACATTTACCAATGGCGTTTAATGGCTATAATAAAGAACTTGCGGTTTTAAAAATCAACAGCTACATATTTTTAAAAAATTAAAAACTGTTTACTAACAATTACTTGTGCATTTTTGCAGCTTTTATCGATGAAACGGCGATATGTTGGTGTATTCTTCAAACATTCGCTGAAGTATCCTGCACAAATAATATGTTTCAATTTATGTCAAAAAAAGTCTTGATGATAAACATTAATATCTCAACGAAATTGTATATTTTAAAAATCTTTATTTTTATTATATTTCTTGCTATTGTCATAACACGTACTTCCAGCAACCTGGTTCACTGCAGATTTTTTATTTTGATAATAATTATTTTCTAGGCAGTTGAAATTATTTATTTTGTTAGTAGCGCTTTACTTTTGCCCTGAACTATAGATAACCGAGTTATTACGAGTTGTCTCAAATACACACTCGAAAATACATTAGCATCCACGCCATTTGAGGACAAAAAATGAGGTTTCTGAGATTATTCCCCCGATCGATCGATGCCAAACAAACCCTCGTGGAAGAGGAGTTAACGAGGAGGTCAGTAATTTTCAAACCGTTAATTTTTTTAATTCAGTTCATTCGCAATGCCATTCTTCAGGAACAAAATGTTTAACTTAAATCCACCTCTGAGGAAACTATATATCTCACTGTGGACACAATGGACGACGAGCATTAGCTATGTACACTGATTATTCTAGATTAACCTTGTAAAATTGCATTCTAATCAATAAATAATTCCATTTTCTAGGGACTTAATTATGTGAAATAACTCGTGTACTCTTTGAATTAGCTGTACGATTTTAATGCATAACAACATTAAGATTCATTCTCGTTCACCCAAGCTAAGCAAAGTATTACGAGACCGGTCTTATCTAATGTAAAATACCTTCTAAATAACATGTTGTAAAAATTAGACATGATGAAATTTGGAATATATTTATAATTACAAATACTTTAAACAATCTATTCAGGCTCAACTAAATGGAAGTTAATGTTCATTAAAGAAAACAATGTATCTTTGCACTGATCTTTATTTTCGCACTACTAGTTTCAACGCTTAGACGTCATCATCAGGTGCGAATTAGTCAATTTGCGGTCCATTTATAGACCATTCATGTGGGGAATGGGGTGGGTGAGAGTGGGGGGAAGGAGGGGAAAACACCCATCTACGCCGATAACTCTATACCGATCTAACCCCACCTTTTCCCCTCCTTCCCCTCCTCTCTCACCCACCCCATTCCCCACATGAATGGTCTATAAATGGACCGCAAATTGATTAATTTGTACCTGGTGATGGCGCCTAAGCGTTGAAACTAACAGTGCGAAAATAAAGAACAGTGCAAAGATACATTGTTTCCTTCATTTAATGACAAATAGTTAAACTCTTCAAAAGAACACAAATTGACCTGTAAATTTTAGAATCAGAGCAAAGGGTACAAAAATTTCCGTTTGTTGGGATATGTTGGCAGAGAATATTTACTACCCATCCTTCTTACAAACGTAACATATTTTGCTTCCCTTTCAGCTTGCACAAGGCGCATTGACACGTGAAGCATTGAGTTGGTTCGAGAATATTTTTCTGCATTAAAAGGCTGTAAAATTATTTTTCCATTTAGACAATAGGAAGAATGACAATTAGAGATCATGTTCAGAATAGAATTCGAAAACTAATACACTCCTACATGGAATTATGAAACATCTGGAAAGCATGAGCTCCCTAGGCTTCAGATTACGTTCTTCTTTGACCCGTCATACTTCCTCCTCCCGCTTATTTGTTTAAAATCATTGATTTGTTATCCCCCATCTTTCCTTCTCCCTCAGCCTCCTTCTTCCTACTAACCCAATATAAAATATAAAACGCCCTCTATAAAATTATTGTTCATAGCATTAATTATCATATACTCTACGACGATTCTTTCTACAATATATTTTGTTTCATTTCCTCCGTTTAAATTTCTTATTTTCAATTATCTAGCACTCATTGGTGTTCCTTCTTCTATGTCAATCCTCTTTTCCCCATGCTTAGGACCGGCTTTTTAACTCCGCCAATTGTGGTTAATACTTATCATACGATATCACGGGGGTTCCTTGTTTAATAATTTATATTTGCGTCTCGAGCGAAAAGGCGTGCGGTGATTTAGATTTTGTTATATCGTAGGCTGTGTACTGAGCATTTACAGAAAAAAATCGGCTGCAATGGATCAGTTTACTTTGGCTATTAACAACCTTTACTCTCAGATAAAGTTGATCGGAGTAAAAACGAATGCCTCTTTACTTAAACGGGGTTAGCTTTCCAAGAACTGGAGCTCATTGAAATAGTGTTTATTTTTTTCTGACCACAGTACAGTCGAGTGTTAAATTTTTTTTCGTTTAACGGTAAACTTAAGGATGTTACATATACGCTTTACTTTAAGTATATTGTTAGCTTCTCTACTTTGGTTGATGCCGTAAACATTTCAATTATTCTTAGTTGGTGACATACACGCCTTTCTTGACCTTTGTAATCGTCACGAAATCTCCTTAAAAACAATCAATATTAATGATAGTAGTTATGATGGAAAAGTACGTAGACACGAAACACCACTTTTTTCGTTTTTCCGCTTATTCTTTTAGATTATGAAGTCTTTCATCTGTTTACGTTTAAAAAATACCAAGGTGTATGTTTTTCTTCCGTCTTAAAATGTTTGGTGGACCTACATTGGTATATTCCTTAGTTTTTGTCTATGGCTTATTTTCCAATCTAGAACATTCATATTACCCTCCAATCTGCATCTCCTTGCATTTATTTCCTAGCAAGGCCTCTTTAAAATTGTTTTTAAGTGCTTGAAGGCGATTCTTGTACGGGTTCATTGTTTATTCGTAGGTCAGACCATCTATATAGCCTGACTGGTTATTTGGTAGTTCTGCTTTTTTAACACCACCATATAATGTAAACAAAAAAATTCCGGGACTTGAACTCCCGTACTTGAACCCGTAAACTTAAGTTTACGGTCCCGGCATTTTTTTGTTTACATTGATCCACGACCGTAGCTACGTTCCTTGTATATTTAAATTACCACCATATAAAACAAGTCAAATGTTGTGGAGCGAATTTTAAAGGCAAAAACAAAAATGTACCACAAGTCAGTAATAATAAAAAGTAAACACATATTCAATAAATCATAATGTGAAAGCATTATTCCGCAAGTGCCATCCGACAATGTACCCTAAGTTTATTACCTAAAACTAGTCCTAATGGGCATGGACATCAGACTAGATAATTAGGGGTGTGAAAAAATCATTATGACATTTTAAAATTAATATCAGTGTTCTCATAAATAGGTCGTCCAAATCCAAATAACGATAATACAGTAATTAGGAAATTCAATGAAATATGAGGGTGAAAACTCAGCAACCCACGCCACGATTGATTTCTGCCGAATATGACAGCCAGAAGATAGAATTTTCTAAGAAAAGACAGCTAGGAGAAGTCATTGTACCTGTCACTTTGCATTTAATGTCTTCGCGAACCATGCAGTCAATTTTTTGGTCACATATTTTCTTTGGCCGACCACTTCTACCATTTTTTCTGGCATGTCTTCCTCCCGGTGCCTCTTTCCCCGCCAATACGAAGTCTGCCCGAAAATCTTCCGACCTCAACATGCCGATGGCAGCACTCTTCAACAAAAAACATAGAATACATTTGTGTATGAATTAAATAGACCTAGTTAAACTTTCAGCCGTTTTTGGACTCTCCGTTGTTGTTTGGAAATCGTTTGAGTGAGTCGTTTTTAGGGTTTTTGTGATAATGGAAAAACTGAGTGTCGAGCTGTCATTAAATATTTGTTTTCGGAAGAAACTATGTCCAAGGAAAACAAAAACGAGTTGGACGCTGAGTACGTGGACCTCATTATCATTTACGACAGTGAAATTTTGAGCAGTTGAATGATCGTCACCCTTCCAGCATCGTTGCCGTAACAGCTTGGCTGATGATGAGCGTTTGGGACGGCTAAAAACTGTGACAACCACAGATAACGTCGAGAATGTTCTCCAAATGGAACTGGGCAACCGCCGATGTAAAGTTAGAGAAATAGCAGAGGCTGTTGGAATATCGAAAGAACGCGTTTGCCATATATTCACAAACTGTGGACCAAGGAGTATTCGAACGGCCCTGTTGGAGCGGATTAAACGGAGCGAGTTAGTTTTTTTGTGTCAATTCATTACTTGATATGATACTTGAATCCACCAATACATTTCTAAGACGTAAACACAGTAAAAAACATTGAAATGCAAGGGGTGAATCTGCTTCAAAATAGACGAAAACGGTTCCATCGGCCGGGAAGCTGATGTGACTATTTTTTGGGATGACCGCGGAATTGTGTTCATCAATTATCTTCAAAAAGGTAAAAATAATAACGGAAGAGTATTATGCATCATTACTTGACAATATGAAGACAGGATTTGCAAAAAAAAGACATTTAAGAAGGAAGTACTTTTTCATCAATGAAACACACCTACTCACACATCGGCTATCGCCATGGCTAAAATTCACGAGTTTTACTTCGAATTGGTTGACCACTCACCATATTTACCAAATCTGACTCCCTGCAGCTTTTCCCAGTTTCCTAACCTTAACGTTTTGCTTAAAGGATAAATATTTTCATAGCACGAGGAGATTGTCGTATACGTTAACACTTATTTTGCGCAGAAAAGCATCAATTATAATTAGGAAGTTAAAAAAAAAGTTAGAGCCAGGGTCGATGGAAAAAGTGTATTGACTTAAAAGGAGTCTGTGTTGAAAAATAAAAATTAATTTGAAGAAAGAGTTTCCCGATTATTTGTTAAGTAGGAAACTTCTCAGATTACCCTCTTAGACAATTTCACGATGGCAATTAGCTCTTTTAAAAGAGGGAAGCCAACTTCAAATATTGCTGCTATTCTTCCAATTTCACTGGCAATCCTTTTCATATTTCGTTAAGCCTTAAAATGCAAACCTCAATTCGAGGAATCTTTTTGAAGGCATGCAAAAAAGTAAAGTCTTCTTTAAGTGGGATTCTCAAAAACTCGCCAGAACTCATCAAAAATGTCATCATTTCAAAACCCACAACCTATTTTGACGCACACGTATCGTTTATCGGTCGGAGTACAATTATGTGAAGCATACCGTAAGGATGTGGAGAGAATGGAAACTCCTGAAGCTCGGAGTTTTATTGTTAATAAATACCGCTACAGGAACCTTATAGGAGTCCACATAAACACATTCAATACAGCAACTCACCTATTTCCAGCATATAAACCCTATCGCATTGCAGGATGCATTAGAAAAGTACTTCGATAAGAGAGAAGCATAATTTTTGAGCAAAAGACTTTAAGAGGGATTAATGTTTTTGATGAAATATAAATTTGAACTATGAAAACGAAATAGGCACCACTCGATCTTTCAAATATCCCCTATAAGATTAAAAAAAAGACTGTTTTTTTTAATTTAAACTTCGTGGCATGGTGTAAGTATTGTGAAAAAATTAGTATTTTTATCATCAATTTTAATGATAAATGGTCTGTTGTGATTTTGGCGATCTCAGTTGTCATTTTACTCACACATGTATCAACAAGAATTTAACATCTCTTTCAAACAAATTTTACTAGAAAGTAAAAATGAGCACCTTATTACTTAAACGGGGTTATTTTTCCACCAACTGGGACTAATAATCTCCAACCATTGCGTAGTTCAGTCGAGTATTAGAATTTTCACTAATTACCAACTAAAAGTAGAGTTTATCAAAGTATTAAAATTTAGATTCTATCAGGCTGAAGTAGAAAAGCATGGTTATTTAGTGTGAGCCAAAGAATAATTTGTGAATTTGTGAAGGTGAAAGAGGATATGTGCTTCCACATTGGCTCCCTTGCATTGCGTAGACGGTAAGAGAAGCGTAGTTTTAGCGTTTCCTTTGAAAGTCTTAATCCTGTGTTCGATTACCCTTCACTGGATACTCAAGTGCACAGGAAATTGAGCTTGGTCTCTTGCTTCGCGAATTGGTTAAGTGCACAAGCACCCCAATGAGATCCACGAAAAAAGAGATGGCTTTTTTGCGAAATTCCCCAGTCGACCAAAGAAAATAGGATTGTCTCAACCTCCGTCGGTGCTTCAGTATCAAGGCGGCTGCGGAGGCGTAATGCTAATCAAGTCTCTCTCTATCTCTATTTCTGTGTCTGATTTGATTTGGATCCCAGGGATTCCGGCGACACCCCTCCTCCCTTTTTCCCTTCACTTCGTCAGACGAGTGTGGGCGCGTGAAGGAATCTTCACGGGCGTGAAGGTGCGACGGGCATCGGTGAGATCCACTCCGAGAGTAACTCGAAGAACGTGAGATCCTATTGTGGAAGGCTCCTGGAAAGCTCATCGTGATGGAATCCTTCATGGTGAATAATGTTTTTAGAACCCTCCGTATCGCTACCTTTTAGAATCATCAAATTTGCAATGGGACGCAAAATTGCTCGATTATAACATATCTTACAAAACGTATTTATTCCTAAAGCGCAGTTCTTCGAGGGTTTACCATAACCGATGATCCCATTTTAATTTTTTCTCGGTAAAACAATGATACGCAGGTATGTTTGTCCAAAAAGGATGTCTGTTGTTCTATACAGGGATCATGTATGTCTGCTACGTACATCCATGGCCAGAGGTAAAGGTTGTGCACTTCGACTCAAATCAAAGGGGGATGTACTATATTCCTAACACGACCTAATTAAAATTTTCTATTAATATAACTGCAAAAAACTATCACTGACAAATGAATCAGCACCTCAGAAAATAAGATATAGAGTAGTATATAATAATATATGATGAAGGGTTAACATTTTCAAATGTTCGAGAAATGTTAAACGAGAAATTGGTACAAGGATGATTTCACCATTTTAGAAATTTTATTTCGTATATTTGCTATTTTTTTGCAGAGTTTAATAATTCTTTCGTAAAAGGATGTTACGTTGGCTGGGAACTCATATGCTGAGTTAATTTTGAAACGACGAATTACTGATTTTATGTAAGTAAAAGGATTTTCACACGATAATTGAATTGTCTTATCATTTTACGTTCGATTCGCGTTTCTTTGATCTCATGTGTCTTCCAATGAAAGCATGTTTTCAAATTGAAAGTCATTCGATTCCGCAACCCTTGAATGCACAGCTGCTGGAATTACGGCACTGATCCCCTTGGAACCCTGATCTTGTTTTTGCAGCATTTTCCGTTCATTCTGGACTTAACCTCTTTTCCAATCTTTTGAAATGTATGCTTGAGTATCGCACGTCTTGCAGTTTAAGATAATTCGAGTAAATATCGATCAGTAATTTTCACACCAAAATAATCGATTCAATTACTTGGGTTGCTTGAAAATCAAACCAAGGCATTGAATGAGAAGTTGAATTGAATGTGTAGTTGAATTGAATTAGTAGCAGTAGTTTGATAAGCAATGAAATCTCTTGAGGCTTTTTCCCAAGTTTGTCAATAAATCTGAATCAATAAAAGTGCATGTAAAAATAAGTAAATGAGGAAATGATTGTTAACGTCATAAAAAAACTAATGAAACTTTATTCTTAGCTAAAAGCGTTTTCGGAATTACATGTGTACATAAAGTGAGGTCCATTGAATCTCCTTTAAGCAAAACGTTGAATTACTACCCCAGGAGAAAATATTTAAATATTTAAATAAATCTACATCGTATTTCATCAAACAGACAAATTCCTGCTTGAATGAAAATTAGAAAATGAATTTACTCATCAACTCGAATCGGCATTTTAATTTGCCGGAAATTCCTACGAAAGCTAATTTTATTTGATGACCTAATACTATACTATAGGATTGTATACACAAATTCGTAAATTTTATCCATCCAATTGCAGCATTCAACTCGAAGGACATTCATTATCGAGTTCGAGAGATTTCAGCATAAATTAACCAATAAAATTAATCCTTAGGTTTCCGCGTCGTCTATCTGATGAAGGATCCATGCTGCTTCTGGGAATTATCGTAAAAAATATCCCCGAAAAGGATTAAATTGCTATGGAACTCATTCGCATTCCATCCTATTCAAAAACCTTATTATAAGGGGATAGAGACCTTAATATTTACGTTTGAATATATTAACAAATTCATATGAATTTTATAATTTTGAATAATTCTCAGAAAAATATTAACGTTTGTATTTTAATTAAATTATTCCATCATTCAGAAGCAGAAATTCAGCTTAGATTTTGGAATGTCCAGCGTTCAAATTCGGCCATCTCATATAAAATCAAAGGCATGAAATTTACTGGTTACCTCAACCTTGTGAAAAACAGGGTGGAAGTTAGGGTGTCCACATGGAAAAGGGTAATTCCTATTCGCCGCCAAGAAAGAGCTAATCAGAGAGCCAATCAGCGTCTCCTATATATAGCGGCCAAATCGCAACGCAGATCACTTCAACTTGAAGACGCCTCCAGCACTGGAGGCGAAACAGTTGTCCATCAGCATACCTGCGCGACTCCCGGAAGCAGCATGGATCCTTTACCCATAATATGTATGAAATTGATGAATTGAGAGCAGAGGACCATTTCCTTTCCCATTCGGTTTTCACAATTTTGAAGTAAAAAGTAAATCTAATGCCTTTGATTTCAGACGATATTGCCGTATTTCAAACCGGGGCCTTCCAAAAACTCAGCTGATTTTCTGCCTTCCTTCTGGATGATGGAATGATTTAATTAAAATGTGAGCAATAATATTATTGCGAGCATTATTCAAAATTATAAAATTTTTATGGATTTGTCAATTTATTCAAATGTAAATATTAGGGTCTTCATTCCCTTCCGATAAGGCTTTTTAATTTGATAGAATTTGTATAAGTTCCCCAGCAAATTTTATCATTTCCTGGGGTATTCCGAACTCTATCATCGTGGATATTGACATTTCCGTAATATTGACGTTCAAGGATCATTTCCCTGCCTCCCTTTCCATTCCACCCTCATGTCTCTAGAGTAACCATCTTGACGTAGGCGTGGGTGTTCATCTCCGATTTCTCGCGTGCTTTCCCCGAATCGAACGAATCCAACCCCGTCTGTAATCTTGCCACCGTCGATGGGTTTCTAGTGCGGCTGCAATCACCGTTCCTCGAGTCCGATGGAACGGGTGTCCCTTTTGCGCCCGAGGGCCCTGGAGACGCCCTCCTCGACCTCTCCTTCTCATTCCCTTGAAGCCCCACTCGCCAGGCAACAGCACATCCGTCCCGCCTCAGTTTTGCCCATTTCTTTTCCGAACGACATGAAAAAAATAAAACACTCTCCCCACCCGAAGTTCCTGCCACGCCGACCCACGCGCTCGACGTAGACTTCCCAAGTCTTCCCACGCACCCCAATCCCTCCCTCCGTCCCTTCCCTCCTCGACAACCCCATTTTCTCACGTCCCCTCTATTCCCTTATGCCCCCACCTTACTCCTACCAACACCGCTCACCAGCTCTCAATCTTCCTCTTCCGCCGACTCCAGGGGTAGTCCGCCTTGGGGACTCGCGGGATATCAATAATTCAGAAAAATCGTCCCGTCTCCATTCCTGGTCCCCGCACGCTCCGCAGGCACCAAACCCGCCCACACCTGGGACTGGAGAAGTCATCCCCATTTATGGTCCAATGATTATATCCACGGCCCAGCTTGTGTGGGGAGGAACGGGATAACCCCGTGATAGAGAGCCCAAAATAAGAAAAGCAAAGGTCTTTATTCTCGTTTTTCCGCATTTTTCGTGGTGTTCTTTGCTCTCAATCCGCAACATTTTTATCTTTAACCGAGGGCTACAGTTTAAGGTAGGTTTTTCCTGAACCCAAGTTCTCAGCATGGATAGTGAAGGATGGAAAACTCAAAAAGGGCAGAAAGGGAAACAAAAAAGTACGACCTATGTTAAGGAATGAGACGAGGTGGTTGGGAGAAATTCAAAGGAAGCAAGAAAGTTTTTCAAGGGAGTCTACTAAATAAAGGACAGCAGGACTTTTTTGATTGGCGATGGAATTTGGACGACTTGGATCGAGGGGAGAGAATATTTATCAGTTGAGATAGCTAATGCTGGAAGCAATAAAGGTTACTTGCTGGAAAAACCGCCGGTGTGGATAATATTTATTATGACGGCTGATATTTTAAAAAACCTTGGAAATAAAATGAAAGAGAGACTCTTTAAAATAGTGCATGAATGTTATGAAAATTGGGAGTTACCTGAAGATTTTGTAAGATGTAAAACTATTATGACACCAAAAGCAGGGAAATCAATCGAATACATGAACTAGAGGGCAATTACTTTTCTGTTACATGCTTTCAAGGTTCTTTTACTTACAATGGGAAACAAAATAAAAAAGTGGAGGAGAATGTTGGAGAAAATCAATTTGGCTTCCAAGAAGACAAAGGAACCAGAGGCGCTAAACTGACACAGTGCTTGATCCCAGAGATAAGGCTAGAAATGAACAGGAAACTTTTCCATGCATTCCATGATTTGGAAAAAGACTTTGATACTGTAGGTTGGAAATTTATATTTGAAACCATGAGAAGATAAGAAAGAGACTACAAAAACAGGAAGCTTATATTTCAGCTCTACCAAAATCAGAGTACTTTTATGGAAGTAAAGGGATTTGAAAATGAAGCAAAGATTAGAAAAGGATAAAGACAAGGATGGTCACTTTCCCCACGTCCATTTAATTAATATATTGAAGAGACTATAGAGACAATAAAGGAGGAAACAAATATAGAGAATAAGTATAAAGATAGCTGGAAGAAAGATACACTGCATTAGGTTTGTAGATGATGTTGTGACCCTGGCAGAATCAGCCAGGGATATGAATAGAATATTAAATACTCTGTCCACAGCTTTGAAAAAATTGGAAACTGGAAATTGATGTGAAGAAAACCAAAGCTATTATAGTTTCTAGAAACAGGACAGAACCCCCTGTAAATTTAATGATAGGGTAATCAATGATAAGCTAAGTAGAAGAGTCTTTCTACGTTTGTAGCATTATTACAAGAGACAACGGATACACCTCTCCAGTAAAAAGAAGGGTAGCCTTGGAGAAGAAGGCGTACAGAAATAAAAAGAATCTTTTGGGAAACAAGCACATGAAACCGGAAATTGAAAAAATCCTTTGCAAAAACATTTATCTGGAGTATATTATTTTATGAATGAGAAAATTGGACATTTGGGAAGATGGAAAAGGCTCTGTTGAAAGCAATGGATTTGGAGGAGGACACCAAGAACAAGATGAACAGACAAGAAAGCAATATAGAAGTATTGAGAGAAATTAACGAGGAAAGGAATCTACGTAATAAAATAAATAGAGAAAAGGAAAATTAAGTTTTTGGACATGTTTACAGACATAACAACTTCCTGGATAATGTAATGGAGGGGAAAATTATAGAAAAAATGGGAAGAGAAAGGCCAAAAAAGAAATTTTTTTATGATACAAAAAGCACTCTGAGAATAACAACTAGGATATTTTTAAGAAATGGGGAAAGAGTGGAGAGAAACCCTGCGTTTTTCTGATGTAGCATACACATGGGGATCAAGAAATCACACAATTTCACATCCTATCCGATGGATGGCATACTCCATTTAAGATGCTTTCCACATAGCTACCAAGCGCTCCCTGAAAAAGCCTACTAGCATCGGGATTCGAACCCGAATCTCTGGGTTGGGGAAGCCAGTAAACCCTCTATCTCACCGAATCAATCCCGATCAAATTTACAGCAATTATGATATTGATGCGGATTGAAAGTTTACTGGTACTGTGATAGGTTAACTCTCAAAGTATCCGTCGGAGATCGAAACATAAAGAGCGACGCGAGGAGGTAACCGGCCCCCATGAAATTTCTCAGGTTAAAGTTGATCAGCTGAGGTAAAAATACTTTTCCCCGTGTCCCCCCTATTCTCTTCCTCCTTCCGACCACGTTTTCCGAAATTGGATTCGTTCCCATCCCATCGGGAGTGTCGAGGGAAGGGATGAGGGTCCTTGGTTAATCCCGAGGGAGAAAAGATGGTGGTGCTAAAATTTGAAATCTGAAATCGTTTTTGGTGATATTTTCATGCGTGTTTCAAGTGTATTGGGCCGCCCACAACGGTAAGGGGGCGAGCCTCACTTTCCCTATTCATCGGCTAATCCGAAGAAAAACAAAACCCATGTCTTATTTTTTTTCTCTAAATGGCGGTTCCGATGAAGTTATGCTGCATACCCTCCGACTCCTGTTCCCTCCCCGTACGGTACTATTTACGAACTTTTTTTACGGCGCGGTGTACGAAATGCTAAAATGAAGATTAACAATGCACGAGGTAAAAAAAATAAAGCCGAATGAAATGTGGACTAATGGAACTTGGAGATTAAGTTTAATCGGTTGCAAAGGTTTTTTCTCTTTAAACGGAACATTTATATCCGCACACATCCATTACGAAGTATGTATGGTCGACTGGGCCGCAATTGCGAGGTAGTGAGGTGCTGTAAGGGGCAACGTAACGTAAGCGAGGAAAGTGAAAGAGAAATGGCAAGTTGAACGGCGTGAAGAGGTGTACAAATTGGTTGAGAATCTGAAAAAGGCAATTGTAAGTCGCCAAATGGCCATTTCTTTGTTCAGAATTTCGTGACAACATGTAATATTTGTATGAGACGCTCAAAAATTGCCATATTGATAGACTACGGAGCATCATTATTTTTTAGCTGTTGTTTTATTTTCAGCTTTCATCCACCAGCTGCTACGAAGGTGACGGATTGGTGCTTAGATTCGCGGATTATTGAGTTTTCTAATTTTGCTAAAAGACACCAGAGTAGCTGGGCTTAGAATACTTAGGTCAGTTAATCTAAGTACAAAATATTCTTGAGATGAATAAGTATTTCCTGTGAAAATAGTTGTGATATGTTACTGAAGAACATCAGTGCAAATTATAAGTGTCGGTTTAAGTTTAAATTATTAATTTTTTGCATTTAAGTGAACACGAATACATATAAATTAATTATAATTATAAATTAATGACTGTTTTTCATACTAATAATCACCTAAAACTTAAATTGGGAAAGATATTCCAAATCTCTGAA
The DNA here is from genome assembly GCA_037158775.1 of Hetaerina titia. Taxonomy (NCBI): domain Eukaryota; kingdom Metazoa; phylum Arthropoda; class Insecta; order Odonata; family Calopterygidae; genus Hetaerina; species Hetaerina titia. Next base: position 48,085,526 of record CM073771.1, read on the forward strand.
AAGGTTTATTAAAGTATCTTAATGCGGAATACAGACTGGCAGAGAGGTAAATATATTTTAGTGACGCACCAAGAATCCGATTTTATAAAAAGTTCGCGTTCAAAGCATCTCACATTTTTTTCCGCTCTATAAAGCTATTTCTGTATGGCTCGTCCTGAACTTAAAGAGCGTTCCAATGTCATCGTGAAAAATATATTGGGCTGCGAGCATGGGATATCATGTCGAGCCTTTATAAAATTGTGCAGAAATCCCTGGCTCACAGAAGTAGAATTTGTTTCTAGGTGCTCAGAGGATCTGGTCGTTTTGATTCGTTAACGAGCGAGGATGTAAACCAAAAGCAAAAAAACACCACGGAGAGGTGTTTAAAATCTTCTGTCCAAGGAGTGCATTCCTCCCCATATTAGTCTATAATTCCCCCATCTAGCAATAATTTTTGCAATGCCGAGGAGATTTCCGATTGGATTATTCATTTCCAGCCAGATGCAAATCTGATAATATCTAAAGCTGTTGACATAGATTGTTAAAGGCCAATTACGTACTTTTTTTAATTTTCAAGTATTGACAATTAATCAGAAACTATAAAATATGAAAATAATGCAGAAAAAGTATAAGTTCTTTAATTATTTTATTGGTCCAACCACTCTAACGTTGAAATCTTGGTAGCGGAATAATAATTTCCGTTCTCATGATTACTGTAATTGGTACCGCTATAGTTTTGTCAGAAACTCGTGCCTTTCTTTGAAGGCATTCCAAAAACTGCATATTTACTGGGTCGGCGTGTACCGATGCTGAAAAAAATCAAAGAGTTTTTAAAAAGCATGTAACTACAAGTCATACAAATACAATATTTAACTACAATTTACTACACATGCCTTCCCGTGGTGAGACGAGGGGATTGACATGCTGACTGATATCCCTTCGGAAGGGATTATAAGTCATTCAAAGTATTGAATGTGGTAGTTGGTGTAAGGCTTCGGTTTTTCTTGTGGCATGCTGGTAAAAATGTGTTAAAACTTGTCTACAGTATCCTTACCATTATCAGGGAATGGTGTTGTTTCACATATACCGAAAATGTTGGCTATCTTGCATGCCTTATCTTCCAATACTCGTATACTCAAAATAGCCTCGGATGACCGGACCCAAAATAGATGGCGTAGATATGACCATTGCGAGAGTAACACGACGATTTTGTATGGACTATTGGTGATTTTTGTATGAAAGATGTGCATAAAAAGGAACAGAATTTGGTGAACTAGATGGTTGATAAATGAATGATAGCCTCTGTGTATAAGTTAATCAAGGCGAAAGGCGTTTGAAATTGATGGGAATGATTTGGTATCGTCGACTTGAGTTAGGCATGGAGTACGTGGCAGTCATGGCGTACTCTTGATTGTAACTTTGAAGTCTAATATGCGTTTAAGTAAATAAGGCATAAATATTGAGAGAATTTAAATGGTGGTATTTTAGACATGAAATCATGTTTATAAAATATTTAACCTGCGTTTAAAAGTAAAAAGTCAATTTCATTTAGTATTAGCGTCTTTTACAAGGTCAACCAAGAAAAAATGGTTAGTGGTGTGGCAGTATATAGGAAATTAGAATGAGTATTTACTCTCAAATTACGTAAAATTTGAATCTTTAGATTTTCCAACCTCATATGGTCCGGCGTGGTACCCCTTTTAATTTACTTAAAATTTAGTTAAAAGACCGTAGAAAGCTTATAAATTGAGTTGATTGTGGAGGGAGTGTCATCGTAATTTGGTTAGAATATAATGAAGGGGATCTTTTCGATAATTCTAATTCGTTATCTCGAAAATTGGCCAGATACTCTGAAGAATTAGGTATATAAATGATTCAGAGTCATTTTTTCCGCATCGCGGCTGTGGGTAGCAAATTTCAAATGTTCATTTGTACTTCCGGTCGAGTCAAGGTAGAGTATCAGTATTTGACGTCTAGGTGTCGACGTCGACCAAAAATTCCCGACAAAATAATAAAATGCGGTATCAATTATTTTAAGTCATACTTTAGATCCATAAGAACATTTTTGAACGCACTACAGAGGTTTCTCTTTGCATTTAAAAAAGTCTCTTTTGCAGTATTATCTGGGATGTCCACTAAAATGCAAAAAAAGCCTGTAATTATATTATTCTGTTGACGGTTTTCGCTATATTGCTGGAAAAACTTGATACATCCATTGCGGAGATTTTTTTTTATTGAAGTTATACACAAATGTATATATATATATATATATATATATACACACAATAAAATATAAATTATACACATGTATATATATATACACACACACACATATATATAGGCTCCAGTTTTATAGTAATGCGCATTCGCATTCCATAGAAAGAATATGTTTATTAAATGAACTTGTACAAATGCTTAAAATTCTTCAAAATAATCTCCTCCTGCTTCATTACACTTGCGGAGACGTGTATGCCTCGCCTGAAAAGTATCCTGAAACTCCTGAATGGGAATGCCTCTCAGGAACGTTGTAACATGCTTTTGGATGTTTTCCACGGTCTTTCCGTGACTTTTTCGAGACTTGCTCATTCTCACTTTCTTTGGGCAGGGAGATGCCTTGTGTACCACTTGCTGCTATGCCTTTTCGATTCTGGGTCGTATTCGAACATCGAGGAGTTAAGAAATTCCGACTCATTTTGAATGAAATCCAACAATTCTTTACAGCGGGAAACTCGATGTTCTTCCTGGTCATCCGCTAACATTTTCGGCACAAGCTTCGCGCAGACCTTGCGCATTTCCAGATCCTCGGCCATTATCCCATGCACCGTGAATACGGAAAGGTATCAGCAATTTGCTGGATGCTCAATCGACGGTCAAAATGCAGAACTTCGCGCACACGATCCACCTTTTCATCGTTTCTGGTCGTTGTTTTGGTATAGAACGGGGTTCGTCGGTGAACTCCTCCCGGCCTTCCTTGAACGCCTTGTGCCACCTCCCGGACTGTGACCTCGAAATGTAGTCGTACTTGAAGGCCTCTTGAAGCATCTGGAATATTTCGGTTGCATTCTTTCCAAGCTGCACACAAAACTTCTTGGAGTATTGCTGTTCAAACGAACGTTCCAAAGTCGAAAAACAAAACACCCGTGGCGTTTGGCCTTTCCGCTCAAACTGCTTAGAGCAAACTAGAACCGGCTGCGTTGAAAGGGCACAACACCCACCACCTTTCCTGACCGGTTTTATCGCGCTGCCTTAGTTAGCCTTAGTCGCGTTACAATAAAATCATACGCATTGTTTTCATAATTGTCCATGTAGAGATGCATAGGTATTTTAACCTCGCCATGCCCTTGCGATCTCGCCTGTTTAACCTGCCCTTAGGCAGGTTAACCACGCAAGGTCATCGATTCGTGGCGGAGGCATCCCGAAACAATTTTGAAATCCACATTCCAGCGATAAAAATCCTCCCATTCCCTTCGTCGCTAATTAGTACGTGCGGTAGGTTGCTCCTTTCATAGATGCTACCGGACCCGACGTCGGCCCAATATCGATCCCAAGTCACTCGACGCCGCCAACTAAAAGCTACAGTAGTGGGTGCACCCCGATGCTCTCCGACCAAATAGGTCACTCACTCTCCCTGCATCAATTTATGTATTTTTCGTGGTTCCCCCTTTTGCGGTTGAATTTCCAGTCAGTTGCAATGAGGGTGGAAGGTTGAATCGTGCACTTTGCCGCATAGATGGACAACGTTGATGTCACGCGCACTAGTTATTTCCAATCAGAATTCCATTAATTGGGCAAAATAAAAAATTATTTTTTCACATATATGAAGTGCGCTTCCCTTCGGATGCTCTATGAAAATAGCGCGTAATTTCCGTGAAAATATTGCAATTAATTTCAGGTAGGGGTAGCCGTTTGATGACTTGGTCTAGTCAAGAATGAGCATAATATTAACAATATACGTGTACATATGGTTTTAACGTCGACATTACACGCCGAGCACGAAGTTTTTAACCGAGGCAATATAGCAACAGGAAACAATCAGAAAGAAATTGTTTTACTTTACTCTCGTATCACTCTGGTAACACGCTTTTTTCTAGCTTTTTGTGGAACAAAATTGTAACCCATCGCTGGCTCTCTTCTTCTCCGCTGTATACTGATCTATAAGTATCACTCCAGTAAAACCAACTATCCTTCCAGTTCACCTGTCACAGCCCTAAAATATCGTATCTATATTTTCTCTTTTCCTCTCTTACTTATATTTTCTGATTTTCCTGTCCTCAGCATCATTCCAACATTCCAAATACCTACTCTATCAGCCTCGGCTCTCTTCTTTGTCTTATTTGCTGCTGCTATTGATTTCGAATTCCGAAGACTGTTGCCCTCTCGCTGCGGGGCACGACACACCCATTGGATCGAGTCCTATAATCGTCAGAACTCATTCTCGTATTACACTGAGCAACAGACGCTACTCGGACTACATTACGTCTCTTCTGCCTATCTGCCATGGTTGACTCTAACAGGATCAATTTGACGACTGATCACATTCTTTATATTTTCATTGTTTACTGTGCAACATTTGAACTTTATGCTATATTGTTAGCTTAATGTGTAATTAATGTGTTATAAAAGTTTAAAAGTACAGAGAATCAGACAAGGCCCATGGAGGCTTTGGAAGACTAATTAAGGGTGTCTTCTGTCCTACAGCAAAGCTAGAATTGGTTTTTAAATGTTTAAACGTTGGAGAAAATTTCAAGTTTAGATGATCCCGGAACTGCAGTCACTACTCTCACATAAGCACGCATTGGCACACATTGAGAGAGAATATTGTCGAATAACGTTCAGAGCACTATAATAAATATTGATAATTTCATTAGCTGTCACGCGCACGTTGATGACAAGAAAATTGCTTCTGAGACTTGTTTTTGTGCCGTGCGTTCCGGAATTGCTCTTACCCGATCAACAGGTTTATTTGCAGTCAAAATTGATGCAAAAGAAAAGTGAGGAGTCTCTTTCAAAAAATATCTCTGCAGATGAAAATCGGCTACATAATTTGGTGTTCCAACGGCAGATCTCTTTGTGTTAGTCTCCGGTATCAGAATGCAATAAAATAGGACATATTGGGAAAAGTTAGGTGATATTAATTTCCAATTATTTTGTAAATTTGCATCAGAATGTCGCACCAACAAAATCAACTGTAAATGGACCATTATGAACGTAGAAATGTACTAAAAATTCTCTCCAGTCACATAAAACGCAGTCAAAGCAACAGGCAGGATGCTGCACCACGGTAATGCACTGCTTCACCTCGCAAATTTTGTTGCAAACCATTTCGAAAATATCAATGGAAAGTGTTTTCTCCTTCCATTCTATAATCTAGATCTATTTTCATGTGGTTTTTTTCTGTCCCTCATTATCAGGAAATACCGTAAAACACTTAATCCATCACCATAGGCATTAGTGAAGACCCCTGAGGTGATTTTGAAAGAACAATTACATCCAATGGGAACTACTTTGAGAAGAAATATAAAACTATGGGGTATCATTAATAGTAGGTTGTTTTATGACCATGGTGGGTCGCGGTAGTCCAGGGTTAGAGCGTTGGACTACGGACCGGAGGGTCCCGGGTTCGATTCCCGGGCAAAGCACTCTGGGCACCTGCAGCTCCACCCAAGGTAGTTGATTTTTCGGATACCAGATCCAACCATAACAGGAATGGCACAGGGAAAGAAATTGGCCCCCCTACACTGATGTGTGAATATTTACACGCCGTCGGGCTTAGTACATGGGTGAGCTCTACCATCACCTACTAAACCGACCTTCGGGCTAATTACTGGGTTTATGTTTTTTTTACATGACCATGCTTGGTTGAATAGCTTTTTAGTTCCCCTTACATGAACATTGTTCATTAATGGTTACTTTTTATTTAATTCCGTTCTTTCTATTTAATTCACATTCTCTTTCACGCATAAAAGACTAAGCAACACTCTCCAGTCATATTTTCGCAAACTGATCGTCAGAGAGCCAATATCGACGAATTCGTCGGTTTTGGAGAATACGAACGGCAGTCGAGTACAAGAGAGGGTTCGTTTCCTTTCGATTCGCAATAGTTCCAGGGGCGAATAACCGCCGCGCGATATTATATTCTTTCGAATTCAATGTGCATAGTCCCCATTCGATGTGGCATTGCGACGCTGAACCATAACGCGAAGAGATGAAAATTGCGATCTCTCGACTTTCAAATGATACGATGCCTCAGAGTAGCTGAATTGCAAGTGATCCTCAATTTTTTTTTTACTTTCAACGGATGAGCAACTTTTACGTGTATTGTAACCACCTAAATATGTTGGAAAAGAAATGCTTTGTTCTTTTACATGTATTTTATTATTCACGACCTAGGTTTTGACTTACAAAGTAATCATCGGGTGAAGTACAGAGGACCCACAGCTTTATGTACTAGACAGAGAAGAGGGGGACCTTACATCTGACAGCAAGGACAAATTTCCCATCATGGAAAAGAGTGCAGTGAATAAATTGCGTTTTTAGTGCTCTACATTTTACATTGAACAAACCGGGAGGAAATTCAGTGAGCGTGTGAAGAAACATTACGCCCGTTTCAAAAACCGAAATTCTTCTTCCCATTTTGCCAAGTATCTTATGGACAATAACCACGCTAGTGACTTTGTTCCTGAGATTCTACATTTAGAAAAAAAAGCTTAAGATTAGATGCCTTGGAAAATGTGGAAATATCCAAGCGCAGTCATCTTAAGGGAATCTAACCTATTTCTCCCGTTCCCTTCCTGGACCTCCCTCCATTCCACAGCCTCTCTCCCCCCTGACTCCACACCCAACCGCCCACTCCCCCACATACATACACCAGTTTCCCCTTCTCTTTTTCTCCTCCCACTTCACCAGAATCTTCTCCCTCCTCTTCTCTGTCTAGTGTATAAAGCTGTATGTCCTCTGTACTTCACCTGATGATGACTTTGTGAGTCGAAACTTTGGTCGTGAATAATAAAATATATGTGGAAGAACAAAGTATTTCTTTTCCGATATGAATCGCTCCCACCAAGTGACGCCTCAAAAATTACTCTATGCCTCAATATATGTTTGCTCAGGAATGCGATCGAGTTCTAAACTTTGCTGGAGTTTCCTGTGTTACGATTTCAACTTGAGTGTATTCGATTTTTTCGACCAAATTGTTCGTTTCGGAGTAGAAGTCAACGTAAGAAGTCTGATTCTAACTAATCATTTGCGTCCAACCTTAAATATAATTCCAATTTACTGAATAACTTTAATTTAATTTACGGAATAGCACATATGGAGGAAACCATGGATGTATTTACATAAAGAAAAGGAATGTTATCATAGTCTGCCATGATAGAGTACGAGAAAATTCGAAAGTAAATAGTAAGAGGAATTAGTTTTCCTGAATTAAATTAAAATGAAGGTATTTTAAAAATTCTCTCCCTTAAAATGGATAGACGTGAAGGGCATTGCCTAAGGAATAATTCATAATTTACCTATTTCATGCATGCTGCAAGGTCCTGTCGGTTGGCTCCGACTTTTCAGTAATAATTTAGATGGTAGTCTTGAACGTGTTTAGGTCTTTCAAGTCCCGCGGATTTGGGGCTCAATTCAATTTTATAAATTTTAATTCAATAACTTATATTCATCATATTAAATAATTTAAATTAAATTATAATTAAAATTAAAATTTTATTACTTAAATTATAATTTAAATTCAATACCTATTCTGTGGATTACCACCTGCTGCTAATTTACATCCGTTTCAAAATGGCCCCTCGTCCTTTGACACAGAAATCATCCGGAAGAAGGGGTTTTTCAGCAGACCTGTGGTTTATGCCGATGAATCTCACAAAGAGACGATGCGAGTAAAGTTCACATCGTAATCGGAATATAGTTCAAATATCATCAGTGTGATTCCAATTTAGTGTGGCATGAATTGTGATCTTGTGCAAATAGAAAATATATCGACACGTATTTCTCATTTGAAAATCATATTGCTTTGCGCTCTGTAAACCCACACTTACATCATGTGGCTTTCTTATTAATCCATTAACCCGGCGATTTGAAAATTATTTCATCTAGCCACGAATGTCGAGAATTTCCTAGGCTTACATGAAGTATTTTCATTAGAGGTCCAAATGATGATGATGCTGGCAGACAAATGCAACGCTCAATTATTCCCATGTTCACATCCTTTTCTTCATACGTTAGCACCTACTATAGTATTCTCCGCGAAGTATTTGCCATTCGGTCTTCTTCATTTTTATATTTCTTTTACATTTCCTTTTTGAATGGATTCCATTTATAAAATTTCATTTCATACATACACTAGGATCAAAAATATTAGTCTACAGACTGGTATTCACGTTGCACAGTTTTTCCATGGAACACGGAATTATTAAACAGCATATTTTAATATACTCTGAAACGCTTTTTGTAAAGCTTTGCCTTACATTAATGTCATTAATGTAACTCAAAATATTTCTTATACTCCTTGTTCTTTGTATCTTGCTTCTACAGTCAACATTTATTTTCTTTGCCTCCCTTCTATCCGCTTTTCTATATATTTCTATCCTCTCACTCTCTTCAGAATTCATTTGTCACCCAATATATCCAACATTCTGTCTTCTCCTGTCTTCTTAAAATTTTTCCCAGAAACCTCCCCTTTCTGTCTGCTATGCCTAGCACTACTTCGTTCGTTCCTTGCAGTTTATTTTTTTCATCCTATTCCATATCCAGTCCTCAAAAGCACCCTATCTACGCCCACCCTTTCTCCTTTGAGGTTAAGTTTTGAAGCATAAAAAGGAACTCTTGGCTCCATAGCACTTGTCTTTTCTTTGTGACTTTATATTGAATTCCCCAATCATTGATTTCTCCTTCTCTATGGATACTTTTGTCACTGAAAGAATTTTCCCGATGTTCCCTTTTTTCTATTATTTAATATATTTTGAATCATATATTTCAAGTACAGTTGCAGAAAAGGAAGCCAAAGAATTTAATACTTGCAAATTAAAAATGTTTAATGGAATGGTTTTAATGTAAATACAATAGCAAACATGAAAAGGTTTCAAAACAGTATTCGCCAATAATTTAACAATGCCTTCAACATCCTAAAAAAACTTGAGTAACATCTACCGGATAAAACAAAAATAACTAAGATTTTTAATCTCTTATTCTTTGACAATTTTAGTATCTGAAGCTAGAAATTTGTTGCATCCAAAATAGTACCTCCAGTTAAAATGCTAGGCCTTGAGGACCAGAGGTTTTCATTCCCCAACCATATAATGAATGATCTTAAAATCCCCATTATTAATGAATAATAATAATAACAAAGAATAAATGATCATGGCTTTACAGGACCAGAGAGAGTATTCCATTTATAATTTTTAATTTATACTTCTATTGTATATTATGAAGAACGTGTCACTATGGTATACGATAAATACTGTCCGTAATTGTATGTTTTGTTGTCTTAATTCTGTGTATATCACATATGATGAAGATTATCCTGTAATTGTTAATTATTCATGAATATATTGAAAAAAAGAATAAAATAGTATCTGGATTCCATTATAAAAGGAAACCTCGTACGACTCGTGTTCTGTCCAACACTTTCGTGTCCCCCACTTCCGCAAAGTTCCCAGAGGTGTCATCCCGCCTCTTCCGATCTTCTCCATCACCCTTGTCAATTCCTTTGCCTCTTTGGTCAACTGTTTGACTCACGCCTGATAATCCGATTTTCTATAGGATTGTTCGTGAAACGATTTAAGTCCGTCAGGCAGAGTGATTCGGTCCTCCCCACGCCCACGTGTGCCGAGTGCTTCCAGCATCGCCAGGTCTCTACGTCCCTTAGAAAAGGCCGCGGTCGCCATTCGTAGTAGAGCTCGCTTTAAAACGTCCCCCGCCAGATTAATGAGGGGATCGATGAGTGTTCTCCCTTTACACGTATTGCGTTCAGTATCGTGGCCTTCGTCGACCTTTATGGGAGACCTTTCTCTCATTCTCCCATTGTCGAAGCCTCGACAAAAGGGCGTTGGCTTCCAATGCGACGGAAAGTCCGTATTTGCCCGTAAATTGCCTCCGTCCACAGCCACCCTTCCCCCGTATAATTTCCCCGCTCATCCCTGGGTATGCCGTAGCCGTGACGTGCATTCACTACTGCCGGTAATTGGTCATGGCGAAGTTGAAGGCTAAATAGCTCCGCTTCGGGGTTGATGGATGGATGTTGGGCTGCCCGCCTCTCCGGCTTTCCGCTCGCATAAACGGATTCAATTACTCTGCCCGATTTCACACTTCAGAGTTCAATCTTTGGAACGCTTTCTCAAGAGCAAAACACTCGTCGAATAAATAACGCTTTCGTTTGCCTCTCAATATTTTTCTGGTAAGTGAGCAAGTAATGTGGCGTTGGCAACATTATTTTTTTTAGTGTCAGCAATTCTTTACCGGGCAATGCGATACAATACCCGGTACGAGTGTGTTATTAAGCACGGGTACCTTGTTCAAAAATTGGAAGGCGGCACAAGATTACTAAGACGTTTAAGCATGTGGTAAAGAGCGCTCTGTGTTGCTAAGCCGAAAGTTACCATTAAGTGCTTTTTTCTATGTTCATCATGATGATACCCTTCGCTGTTCTTGGAGTGAATATTATGGTCTCGTAAAACTAATAACAAGGACACTGAATCAATTCATTTAGGCACGCGGAATTAGAATAAGGTCATTTACATCACTATACATTTTATGTATGTCACATATTTTTTATAAAGCGCCTAACAGGTTGAGTCAGGCAAGAGTCGAGTGGCGGCACAGTTTATGCACATATGAATTATTATAAACCCTTAATTCTTCATTTTGTAACCACAATATCTATTTTCATGAAAGGCTGAGTAATTTTATCCGGCTTATACTACGAGGGTCATCCGGAAAGTAGTACCCGTTCGTGAAATAAAGACACAAAAGTAAATATTAACAAACATAAAAAATTTTATTTGAAAGGGGATACTTTAAACTACTTCTCAACATAATCTCCAAGCAAATTAAGGCATTTGTCATAACGTGTGACAAGTTTCTGTATTCCTGCTGCATAGTCCTTCGCCGCCAGCTCATTGAGATACAGGGTCACTCCTTCTTTAAGTTCTTCATCGCTGTCAAATCTTTTTCCTGCCAAAAAGTCTTTAAGCTTTGTAAAGAGATGAAAATCTGAAGGGGCCAAGTCCGGGCTATACGGTGGATGGTCGAAAGTTTCCCATTTGAATTGCTGCAAAAGTTTTTGTGTTATCCCAGCTGCATGAGGCCTGGCATTGTCATGAACGAGAATGACACCAGTAGGATAGACCTCGCCGCCGATTTTGTATTGCCCGCCGTAATTTCTTTAATGTTTCACAATACGCATTGGCATTAATAGTGTCTCCACGGGCCATAAAATCAATAAGCAATACACCTCGTCGATCCCAGAAAATGGTTGCCATGAGTTTCCTGGTGGACAGAACTGTCTTGAATTTTTTTGGTTTGTTTGGTGAATGAGCATGATGCCACTCCATTGACTGTCGTTTACTCTCAGGTGATGCATAACAAACCCATGTTTCGTCACCAGTAATTATGCGAGTCAAGAAAGAGTCTCCTTCATCAGAATAACGTCCCAAAAACGTCAGTGCTGCAGCCATACGCTTGGTTTTGTGCTCATCTGTAAGCATGCGAGGGACCCATCTTGCACAAACTTTTTGCATAATGCAGATGGTGTTTAACAATTTCATGAACAATTGTTCGAGAAACATTGGGAAAATGCTCACAGATGTCATCAATTGTGACGCGCCGATCGTTCCTCACGAATTCGTCAACTGAGCTCACCAGTTGGTCTGTAATGACAGACGGTCTCCCCGAACGCTCATCGTCGTGTGTGTTCCCCCTCCCCATGTTGAAGTTGCGACACCACCGCCGAACAGACGACTCGTCCATTACATTGTCTCCATACACCTCCTTTAATTGGCGATGAATATCACATGGGCGAACGTTTCTTGCATTGAGGAATTTAATCACTGCCCTCACTTCACAACTGGCGGCGTTCTCAATTTTTTTAAACATTGTAAACAATCACAGAAACAACACAGGCAATGCTAGCGTCACGCAACTTGGCTCAGAGAAGGCAGACAAGCCACTGAAGCTATCTGACCTCGTCCAGCGGCTACTGGCGTCGTCAGCACTTCATGTGGCACGAACGGGTACTACTTTCCGGATGACCCTCGTATTTTGCTATTCGTTAAACTGAAATTAGATTCATCAAAATTTATTATAATTTATTTATTTGAAAATGGTAAATGGAAAATGGAAACATGTATCGTAAAATATGTTCCCTAATTTAACGTCTTGCCATATTGCCACGATGTGTCGCAGTTCCCTCGTTGAGAAATATTAAGCTTTATTTAAATTAAAGCAGCTTTTTTTCCATGGGAATGTTCTTTTTTTAAAGCTGTAAATTAATTTCCGGCGAAACCTTCATCGTGCACGTACGTGCGTAAACTTTCAGAGATTTATTTCATAATCCATGGACTATGAACGCAAAGAAAGTATAGCTATAAAGATAGAGAACTGTTTTTGCTCCTTCTTCACATGTTAGTAAATAATTAAAATCAGGGTTGGTCTGGTTTCTTGTTTGTTAAAATTATGAATACACTGAAGGGTGAAAAATTCTGCGGGGTGTTTTTGGCTATTGGAATGTGAAACAAATTGTTTCCCTTTCATTTGTGAAAGACAAATGCAGGAGAATTATATCAACCTTTCAAAATAAATATAATATTTACTCACGTATTCCATCATTCAGTATTGGATCTTAAAGCAATTTCAGGCATAATTTGATAGTTAAATATTGATTCATTTTTACTGGAACCGGAATACGTTTCAAATAAATTAATTGCTCTTGAACATGTCACTCTCCGTATGTGGGGTAATCAAACTTTGTCCTTAAAATTGGGTTCACTCGAATGGCTGTAAATAATCACTCAGCGAAATAATCTCAATCGTATTTTGCACTAAAAATTGCTAAGGAATTACAATTCTTGGTGTCCTGATCGGATCTTTTTATTGGATTAAACTGTTGCCCAGACATCCACTCTATTAAAACAAAGCTAATAAGAAGCAAAAAAATCGACTATCGATTTATAATACGAGTATTATCGCTTAGCTCCCTGAATTATTATTGAGGAAGATTTCACATTGTATACAGGTTAATCCCTATATTTTTTAATCTTCTTTCTATAGCAGCTAATTTGAATAAATGCTTTCAGAATTCCATTGCTGTGAGCTAATTCGTTTCCAAAAATGTTTGCCCGTTTTATTCCCATCGTAAAAAAGCAATGCAAGAAAAAAAGTGGAATTTGTGAATAATTAAGGTACCTCACCAATCATTGGATAAAGTCAACAACAAAAAATTATTGACTTTACCAATTTACAAATAAAATTGATCAAACTGGTAGTAATAGTATTACTTTTCAAAATTGTGTCGTCAAGTGGAATAAGCAACGGAAACCTTATGAAAAAAATGAAGTCTGAAAAAATGAGAATTTATAACATTAATATCTTCGACAAAGCAGAATAATATTGAGGCACTGAAGATCTACTCAGCTTTTATGATATCGTACTTTATTCAACATACTTAGGTTGCTTCTATCGGATCGTTTAACATTTGCGAATTTTATTGATAATTTATTCCATTCAAACAACTTTTTCCATGCAAAATTTACTGTTTTTCGGGATTATGTTTAAAAAATCGTATTCCTTAAAGCACGTCAGGGCGTATGCATTTTTCTGCCAGTCCCATTGCTGTCCCGATCGCTGTTGAATGAACTCCAGCTTCACGTCCCTCCGACTTGAACATTCTATTCCGCTGCCACTTCAAGGACGTCCTTCTTCCATTCTCCTCTCCCCTTTAAAGCGTCTTTCATGTTCAGCAAATCGCCAACCTACGCTGACATCCCCCTCCACAATTCTCCGTAGGCCGAGCTACGCAGCGCTCACATCATGCCGAATAATGGGTTGACTTTTCCGCGGTCGTGAAGCTGAGGGATTCTATTTTTTTATATAGCTATAGAAGAGGTTGCGAACGTTTCGTTGAGAGAGAGAAAGAGAGGGAAAATGAAATGGAAGTTGGAGAGTTCTCCCCCCCCCCTTTACCCGCCTCCTTTTCCCGAACATCGAGTGGCGTACCCGAGACGGTTACCATGGGAACCCAGAAAGATGCCCGAAGTCACGGACCTTGCATTCCGCCCAGCCTGTTCCGCATCCCCTCTACCAAACCTTCCTCCCTCTCTCTCTCTCCCACCCACCTCCTCCATATCTCTCTCTCCCTAGCTCTGCTCTCTTCCATTTTTCTTCTCCCGCGTCTCGCCACCCCTTCACCGTCGCTACCCTGTGAGCCAGACCCATGAACAAACCCCTCCGCTGAGGAGACCACTTTTTAGAACGGTCCTTGGCTTATTTGATAGATGATGCAGGGATGAGGCTTGCCCAAGTTCCCCACAAATTGGAAGAGGGAACAACTGCACCCGACTCACCAAAACTGGATTTTCATTGGATCTCCCCGACCCCGAACCGTGAAAAACAATTCCTGTTCCACCTCTCCCTTCGTAGTAGCGAGGTCACACAAAGGTTATCGCACGGAATTAATTTATTTGTGTGTTCCTCGGTATCTACGTTTGGTGTTCTATGTTTTGTCTGGTGGTCTAACGTTTGTCCATATTTATTCTGGTTTTAGATTACCCGGTGCCATGGGAACAAACGATTGAAGTTGTCCCTGGCCCTTATGTACAAAACCATAGGAATTTCGGTAATATTTCGGAATTATAAAGACTTGTATTTTGCTGGCATGGATTCCGAATCAATTCTCCTCAAGAATGTCCTTCGATCCGTTCATCCAATTTTTCAAGTTTTATGAATTACCTACATCATCTAAATGTCTCTGTTTGGAGTAAATTCCAACACGGTGGCAATCATTAGACGAAACCGTCCACAATTGTGTATTCTTTTGAACTGAACTAAACTGGGTGTCACATTGTGAAATGGAACCATGATATAAAACAAACAATTTGACACTCATGTTTATTTCCTTATTCTCCCACCAAATTTTTTTACGGCATCAGATCCATATCCTTGGTAAAACAGCATTGGTATCCTTAAAAATGTCTCCATTGCAATTCACAGTCGTTAATGGGGAAGAACTGAGACGGGAAAAGAGGATTTTGGAGTAAGCAGTAATATTCCGTTCATGCTCTCATAGCAGACCTTTAGAGCGTGAAGGGATAATAGTACTGGCTGTGGGAAAGGTGTCTTTGCGCTCCATCAAAGCTAGGAATTAAAATGATAAACTTTGGCTACCGTTGCAATCTTGGAACATGAAGCGAGAAGTGCAGACTCAAGAGTTACTACAAGAAACTGGTAGCAATCAGATGCGCGAGTAGTAAAAATGTTAAGTTAAACATTGAAGTAAAAGTGAATACACAAAAGAAATTTGCGAAGCAGTTAATTTATTTTTGCAGCTTTCAAAATAAAACTTGTCATAGTAGTGCAAAAATTAGGAGTACGACTACCAGAGTGGACGAGAGGAAGTATTTGCAAGAAGAAAATTATTGACGTATATGTTAAATGAAAAGAAAAGTAAAGACTTAATTGTGGAACGTAATCGCCTTTGACCTCATACTGGCGAAGTAATTTGGAGGCTCTTTAGGCATGAATGTGTCAAAGAATTAGGAATATAATCTAGACAAAAATAAGACAAGTTAAATAACAAATTGAGCAGTTTGAGGCCTGCCGTTGTGGAATTCTAACATAATAAAGAAAAGACAGTAACAATTTTCCACTAGATAATTTTAATAGCACGACCGGTTTTCGAAATTATATAGTCAAAAATGTTTTCTTTTTTTAGTGAAATAAAGTTTTAATCTTGCTGGGGGAGAGAGAGAGATGCTAGGTAAATTCGAAAGAAGGCATAAAAGTGGAAACACGTGAGGCAAGCGACGAGGAGAAGGGAAGAAAATAGGTTTTATGGATTTCGTGTACGTTGGTAGAAAGTATAAACTGAATATGAAAGTAAAATTGGAAAAACGGGTTTAACTTAGAGGATGTGTTATCACAGCTTTTAATTTCCCACTAACCTTGAGTGACGGGAGTGTGTCCGGCAAGCGAGGTATGGGAAAGCATGGTCTAGGTTTTTTTTAAAATAACGTAACAACGGCAAGCAGAAATTATGATCAAAAGAATACGATAATTCATTTCAACTAAACATCCAATAATAAGATTTATTGCTCTCCATAATTAGAAGATAATAATTATCAGAGAACGCAGAGAACTTATTTTAAATTGGTAAAATGCTTTGAATAAAATTTATTCATCACTATTTGCAGAAGGCAGTATAGACCAGCGGTGAAAGTGTAAGCTGAATATTAGGATTCCTGCTTGCACAGGAGAATTCCGAGTTGAAATCCGGAATATGCCGCAAAACACGTACTGTGTGGTTTTCTGGGCGGCAGATTTTCCTGGGAAGCTACACCCAGCCCAGACAAAGGAAATTGCCTCTCTACTCTGAATGCGTGAACGTCACAAACTCGTTACAAGTGATCTCTACCTAAATTTATCAAAACGAACTTTCGGGCGAACCCAAGTTTATCCAATAGAGAGGGAAAGTGCTATAATTAGCATTTTAATCAGAGGATTAATGCGTAAAAATTTATATTAAAAATTGTTGCAATTTTGCATACAATGTATCCGAATGGCAAGCAAAAAAATAAGCGTACGGAAAGAGGCAATAAATTCGCAAAATAAGCCGTAGTTAATCTACATTTATTTCGGAATGTTTTTATTATATTCATCATTTTATGTAGCTCATATATGGTACATGAGTTTAATCCTCAATTACCCATACCCATTTCATGTTATTTATCACATGGGCATCATCTAAGTTAAACACGTTTTTCCAATTTTACTCTCATATTCAGTTCATACTTTCTACCAACGTACACGAAATCCATAAAACCTATTTCCTTGCCTTCTCCTCGTCGCTTGCCTCACGTGTTTCCTTCTATCATGACCTTCAGCATCTCCCTATGTCTCAGCAACCCGTCTACCAATTGTTGTCATTTCTTTTTTCGCCTAACGGTGCTCTCTCATCTCTCACCTTAAGTAAAACTTCGCCGTTTGTCATGCACGCTATGGAAATAATTTCATTCATCCCTCTCTGTATTCACGTCTCCAAAGTCTATTTTAATATAACTAGCTCTTACTCTCATGTAGTAATTAATTTACACAACGCATAAAAGTAGTATTGCAGTGTATTGTTCAATGGATGGAGTCAATACACGATTAAAATTTTGATCGCGCACAAAAAACTCAGCATCATAACCGCAAGGAGTGATATTTTTGACGTTCGGTCTATGGCTAAACCATTTCCGCAGCTTCGAATCCATTTCCGCCTATCACCTCAAATTACGTAATCCCCCACTCGCTCAGTTATGCGTTTTCTTTCTATTTACATTTTTCATCCCATTCACCCACACTCAGCACCATCCTTCATAAAGTGCTAACAAAAAGTTGTATCTCTTGGTGTGTAGTCGATGATGGTTGGGTTTTCGAGGCGGTTGGGTTGGCGGACATGGAATTTATCCGTGAAAATGTAATAAGTTGAACTTTTCTATTTGTGCTTTCCATGTTAATTAGAGTCATAGTATCTCATCATCCTCCACCCCCCCCTCCTACGGTTTGTTCCCTTTCTGCTATCTGCTCGGCATGGCCCAGTATAATTTCACGCCACCGGTGTTCGATGATTCTCGCCAGTAACCTTCCCACCCACCCAGAAACTTCACGCTGAAAAATTAAATGTTGCCTTAAGCCACGCCACGGAATAATATACACACGTCTCTATTTCCGGCGCCAGTTCTTTGAATATCTCAAAATCGATGTTTATAAATTTTCTAAGCAATAAATAATTCATGATTTCTGAGTGAAAAATTAATCATAAGTCAACCGTTGCTTGATGG
The DNA here is from genome assembly GCA_037158775.1 of Hetaerina titia. NCBI lineage: Eukaryota > Metazoa > Arthropoda > Insecta > Odonata > Calopterygidae > Hetaerina > Hetaerina titia. Next base: position 48,103,543 of record CM073771.1, read on the forward strand.
GTATGGGAGGGGTTGGTGTGCGAGACAAGTAGTTTTCAAGTTTTCTTTTACATTAATTAAATGCTGTAATAATTTAAGAAAAGTCACTTCAAGATGAAGTAAACAGGTGAGCAGGGGGTGAAAATGAAACGAGGTAGTGTGCCAAAAGAAGCAATCTAATTTTAGAAACCGTAAGTAAGCCTGGCAGGGGAATTTATAAGGTTGGTATTTTATAATATCTGTAGAAGAGAAGGTGGAACAAGATGATGGGTGTTAGGTCCGGTTAAAATCTTAAAATACTCATATTCCACCCAACTTATCATTCAAAGGAAGGTAATATGCTTGTAATCCTAAACTAGTGTCTATCGAATAAAAAACGTTTTTTGTATTGATGTATTGTGAACCATGTATTGAACGATGTATTGTGAACAGTGATTTTGAACAATGTATTGATAAATATGAAAATGTTAGGATTTCATACTAAGTCTACATTTTAAAATTAAGCTAATTCCAAACTTAATTTTTATGTAAAATCAGCTGCATACTTAAGAACTGCCTATACTCACTATCCGTTTCTGAATCTAGTCACGGGCATGATTTTGAATATATCGCTTAAGAGGTACCAAGAAGATTTTTCTCTCTTCATCAACTAGGTGGACATGTAAACAATTATTCAATGAAATACAAAGATCATTCGATTTTATTTTTACCCAACTGTCATAAATCACGTCGGATGTTTGGGCAAACAATATGATCTTTTATAGCAAAATTCTCTCCCACTATTGCGTCAATAATGACGCAAAGAGATGATTCCGAATGATTATCGTAACAAAGCTTCAGTTCCCAGAATTTGGGCACGAAGAAGGCTTTACCCACTTAATCCGAAATACCTACGTGTCTCTCGCGGAATACTAGAAGTGCCTAAGAATTTACTTTAATCACGAAGAATGCTGCGTTCTCAGGAGCCAAAAGATAATGTTAACCTTTCTGGGATACCTCCAAAGTCAAAGTGGTTCCGTCGTCTTGTTTACTTGACCCTCATGAAACCGTTGACTGCACCTTTATTCGCCCTAACCCCTTCATCTCAGGGACCCTCTTCGCCTCCTCTTTCCACCTTTCCACCCGACCTGTTTTCCTCAACTTCCACTCTTATCCGCTCGCTCCTCGTTTCCGGAAAATCCGGCGGCCACGACGAGGAGTGCGGGATAGGGGAGAGAGGGATGGGGGAGAGAGGAATGGGGGAATAGGGATGGGGGAGGAGAGGGAGTGAAACAGTGGTGGGTAAAGGTGGGAAGAGGGGAATTCTCCGAAAATTTACATGTACCTTTTCCTCACCCAGGTTGTTCCATTTCCCTTTGGGGAAGGAAATTTTCCTCCACCAAAGAACGCACTGGAAAAGTCGTAAAACGAAACGGATGGACACTCAAAATGTTTCAGTTTTCCTCCGTCATCCCCTTCCATCAAGTGCCAGAAGGAGCAAGATGTTTCTCGTTCCGACCCTCCCTCCCTAACATCCCCGCCTATTTTGCAGCTTTCTTTCGAGTGTCCGATTCCATTTGACGAGCAAGAGGAAAAAAGCCTTCCTTTATCCTAGGAAATTTGAACTGTGCCGTCCCTGGTATTATATTTCTCTTTCAATTTACCCAACCTATGACCAAAAGTCTCATGGACATTGAGTTGCTTTGCCAAAATACACTAGTTGTATGGAACAACGATATGAATGTATTCATATTTTCAAAACAAATAGGTATATTTCAGGCTCATCAGCATACATTCAATTTTTCTAGGTTAAAATTAGTTACATTTTTACCACCACCCGGCTGATTTTGTTTAATCTCCGACCTTCATAATGGATTCCTGAAATAGCTTTGTACGGTTATTTTTTCGCCTTGTTTCGCAGATGACGATATGGTAAGAACGCTTCAAGGAAAATTAATATTTAAATCTTATTATTCGCTTTCCCTATTTATCTCTATCTCTCTCTATGTTGTTGTATGTTAGTCCTAAGATATTATATGTATTAATTTCATTACTATTATGCACAATTTGTATAATTTATCCGTAAATTCAATATTATAAGGTGTGACGAGAGGTTAGGTGGTAGAAGAGACTCCATAGCCTCAACCTTGCCCCAAAATAAAGACGAATATGTATCCCTGATTAACTCTGGTCTACTTCCTTCGCACCAATGGTTGCTCATTTCCCTTACAAATGTATTCATTTATATTGTAAATTTAATGACGAATGCTTTCCAACTTCAACTGCAGAAATAATATTGGATGAATTTTCACAAGAGAATATCGTTGCAGGCATATTCGACGATGAAATAGAAAGGGCATTAAGTGAGATGAAAGCAAATAAGGTCGTGGGGGTAGACAATATTTCTGTGGAACTATTGAAATGTTTAGGAAAATGTGGGAAGAAGACTCTATATGGACTGATTCCTAGTATCTATGAGGAAGGTATCTGGCCGGAAGATTTTGTGAGATCAGTGTTAGTTCCTATTCCGAAAAAGGCAAAGGCTATGAGGATTACAAAGTCTTGTGAGGATTACAGAACAATAAGTTGGTTATCCCACGCAGATAAAGTCATTCTCAGGATCATCAACAAAAGGATAGAGAGTAAGGCAAATGATTACTTAGGGGATGATCAGTTTGGGCTTAGGAAGGGTAGAGGTACGCGTGATGCCCATGCAGTAATGAGATCACTAATCGAGAGGAATATAGAATACAACCAGGACGTTTTTGCCTGTTTCGTAGATTTCGAAAAACCGTCTGATAGAGTGAATTGGGAAAAATTAATTCGTGTATTGCAGAAAATAGGAATGGATTGGAGGGACAGGAGACTGATCCGCAACCTGTACATGTCTCAGACTGCTCAGGTGCGAGTGGGGAACGGAGAATCCGGATGGGCAGTGTTAGGAAGAGGTGTAAGGCAGGGTTGCCCATTGTCACCGGTGCTGCTCAATGTATATGTGGAGGAAATTATTAAAGAGGCATGGGAAGAACTGGAGGTAGAAATGAAAGTCGGAGGGGAATTGGTAAAATCGGTTAGGTTTGCTGATGACCAAGCATTAGTTGCTCAGTCAGCCAAGGGTTTGCAAGCATTGCTGAGTGAATTGGAGGTTCAGTGCGATAAATATGGGATGAGAATCAATATTAATAAAGCAAAGGTTATGCGATTATCCAGAAAGAAAAAGGCTAATATAAATATTAAAATAGGCGGGGAAAAATAGAGTAGGTAGAGCAGTTTACATATCTCGGAAGTGTTTTGGACCAATACGGTCAAAGTGGTAGGGACGTAAGGAGAAGAATTGCGCTAGGCAAGGAGGCTTTCTCAAGGAGAATGGAGCTGATGACGGGGACGTTGAGTAGAGATATTAAGACAAGACTCGTAAAAACTCTGATATGGAGCGTAGCTATGTACGGTGCGGAGACGTGGTCACTGAAGCAGGAGGATAGACGTAGATTGGAGGCGTTTGAAATGTGGGTGTGGAGAATAATGGAGAAGGTTAAATAGACCGAAAGGAAAACAAATGAGGAAATACTAGGGATGGTGGGTGAGGAGAGGAGTTTGTTGGGAGAAATCCTATGGAGGCAGGAAATATGGATGAAAGGCGTATTGAGTGGCAGTGGGATGTTGAAGAATGTAATAGAGGGAAGAATGTTAGGCAAGCGTGGAAAGGGCAGGAATAGGATAGGGATGTTGGACGGGATGAAGGGAGGAAAGAAGTACACAGAGAAGGAGAAAGACCTAATGTTGAGTAATTTGCTAGATTGGGTTTTGTTTGGAGTTACAAAATATTTATTTGATAGTTGTGTCCATCCGAAAACTACGTTAACGGGTAGATTACCTAATAATAATTTCGACGCAAAGGTACATGTGCATAGGTTATAGACGAAATTTCATTAATTAGAATCGGGACCGTCGCCATAAGAAGATCTTTAACCTAATTTAGCTGTGGAAATTCGGTTTCTGGGTATTCAAATTTTTCTTCTACAATTAAAAATGTATTGTTATGATCCTAGAGATACTTTTTTTTAGCATTTTGCGACAATTATTTCAAGTTTAATCTATCACTAACTTTTATTAGGCACAGACTCGTTAAATTCTCTTCCACTCGGATATCGCCTCTCATCATTAGTTACTTATACTGCAATGCCTAGTGGTATTCTTATACTTAATACGAAAAAAATATATAATATATATAATTAGGACTCTGTCCTAACTAATATTCTGAGGAAGACGGAGCACAATTCCATCGAAATTACCAAGAAATAACGTGTGAGTGTGTATGTACGTATAACTCTTGATCCACGCATGCATTTAATTATAATAAAAAAATTAATAAACAAGCCCACTGATTTTCTCTGGCGCGAACGGAGCGGTGGAGGGGGGGGTCTGCCTGGCAGGGTAAGGTGGAGGGGGCTCTTAGCAACAGACCTACACCAAACTCAGTCCCCTGCGGGCTGTCGTTGAGTGAAGACACCGTTTTTAGTGAAGCAAGGTTTTTGTCCGCGTCGAAAAACAAAATGGATCTGAATTTAGAGCAACATTATTCCGTGAAGTTTTGTGCGAAACTCGGGAAGACGGCAACTGAGACCCTGGATATGATCAGGCAGGCTTATGGGGACACTGCCTTAAGCCGTTCCACAGCGGCACAAGTTGTTTAAAGAGGGTAGGGAGCTCGTTGAAGACGACCATCGCTCCGGACGGCCGTCGATGGCAAGAACCGACACGAATGTGGACAGAGTGAGGACACTGCTGAACACAGACCGACGCTTAACCAGTGAAGAAATTGCAGACCAGTTGGGTCTGTCTGCATCCAACGTCCTAGGCATTATTTCACAGGATTTGGCCATGGGCAAGGTGTGCGCCAAAATGGTGCCGAAAATTCTGAGTGTCAGGCGCTCGTCGTCAGACAGCTCCTGGCCAAATACGGCGTTGTCATGTTGCCGCACCCGCCCTATTCTCCCGATCTGGCACCACCGGAATTCTTCTTCTTCCCCCTGATGAAAAGACAGCTCGAGGGACGACGTTTTGACTCGACAAAGGCCGATCAAGAGGCTTCGACGAGGGTCATCAACGGCATCCCCAAAGAAAATTTCCAGCGGGCGTACGGGGAATGGGAACAACGTTATACTAAGTGTGTAGCAGCTCAAGGAGCATACTTTGAAGATTATTAAGTCGATGTAAGTATATCGTCAGTTAAATTCTTGTAAAAAAATCAATCCTACCACTTTTGGGTGCGTCCCTGTACATATATATATATACACACACATATATATATATATATATATATATATATATATATATATATATATATATATATATATATATATAAATGATTTCTTCGAAGTAACACGGAAGTGTTGAATAAAAAACTTAGACAGTAACACACAGCACGAGAACACATAAAAAGAACACTCACGATAATATCTTGATAATTTCGACGGACTTGAGCTCCGTCTTCTTCGGAAGATATATATATATATATATATATATATATATATATATATATATATATATATATATATATATATATATATATATATATAATATGTGTATGCACTCAATATTATATTAATTGCGTTATGAAGTACAGTATGCAGATAAAAGGGTAGTTTGTATATACTTCTTAATTTTCTCATGGTGGACTTTTTTTTCTCCCTTCTTGATGAATTGATTTACTAATCCAAGGAAAATGCGGTGTACGAGTATTGCTATAAAAGATCCACCTATGATATGACTATAAGATTACACCTACATTTACACTTCCCAATGGAAAGCGAAAAGTCTAGATGCATACTAATTGACTGGTCACAGTTTTTGTTAACTTAACAACACTAATTCATCCAGGCTGCAAAGACTTACTTGTCTTGGGAGTTACTATCTGTTTCCCTACCATCTAGCGCCAAGCTTGTTGCATTGAGTATGACTATGTCAATGCTTTGTTATTATGATTATGAGCAATCCGCCCTAAATTTGGTTCGTAGTAGTCCTGCAAGCATTAAATTCCTCGCCAATCGCTTAATTTTCTTTTAGATGTCTGTTTTAGTGTCTAGTGTTTCTCAACTCTTTTTATGGTTAGTAATTCATCTTTTGCTTTCCTTTGAAGCTCTTCCATTCTTTCGTATTTTCCATAAATTTAATATTTTAATTTTTAAAGGTTTCAATCGTCAGTTTTCGTTTTAATTTGATAAAAACCTGACAGTTTTATTTCGACCATTATTCGGTAAGACCAGATCACAACCATTTGTTATGTTTTTTACCAAGCCCTCTCTATCGTTCTCATCTCACATCCGTTTAAAATTAAGCCCCAGATACAATTCTTTATCCATCTTTTCCTCATATTGAGGCCAGTGTTACTTGCAATAGCTGGATTCTCTTCTGATATAGATTCTTCCTTCTTCATATGACGATAATTATGATATCCCTATTGATTCGTCCCCATAGTATACGGAAATCTAATAAGAAAGAGTTGTCCATGTATACCTTCTCTAAGTTTTACTTGAAAACAATGTTCCTTTGTTTGGTCGCAGGCCCTATCTTCATATTTTTATTTCTTAATTTTCCGGTTTTACTGCTTCATTCACTTTTCCATTCATATTACTGGTTTCTTAGTATTCTGCATTTTTCCTGAAAAAAATGGCTGAAAGCTTAAAAAAAGCTATGAATTTTGAATATCGCCTTATACCTATCTTACTCCAGCATTTCTTACGACAGCCTGGCATCTTTTTGCTTCATCTCCCTCATTTCCTTCACAATGTATACATAATTTATCAGTATCCCTTCTGTTCTCCTTTTTTTATTATAGGTCCTCTACTTTCACCACATTTTATCACTGCTGCCTGCCCCTCATACAAAGGGCTCATCTAACTCCTGCACCTGTGTTTCACTTCAATTATTTTGGAGCAGTAAAGGCCACCATGTCAAAGACATTCTTAAAATACACGAAAGCAATCAAAGTTCAAACATTAATTGCCACTCCATCGGTTGCATTTTATTTTATCATCAATCACGCGGGGTGTTAGAACACCGCCCGTAATTAAGAAAAAAAAACCGCATTCAAAAGCCACAAATTTAGACAGTCCACAAACAAAACAAGGCATACGCAAATGGCATGGCATTCAAGCAAAAACCCTTATGCCCCACACACATGCAAACACACAAACTACCAACTAACATACGATACATGCACTTGAATCCTTTGCAATGTTTAATTTTTTTCCGAATTCATTTTATTTTTATATGTATTTAATATTTCTAAAATGACTTCGGCTTCTTACTATTATTATTTCTGATTGTTCGGGGGAAGAATGAATATTTGAATTTATTTGTATTGGACTCTATATCCCTTATTTTATCCTAGCGGTCTACCTCAGTAGTGTGGGGCCATTAAAATTCCTTCACTGTCATCGTTAAATTTGTTTGTTCTGAACCTTTCTAAAAGTCTAAGTCCCTAAGTCTCTTATTAATTTGGGCCCCTTGTTTCCAGCACACTGAGCATTGGTTTGAAGCTCAAAGAGTCACGGTTGAAATTTTATGGTTCCGCTGGACAATATTTACTAAATACTGTTAATGTTTAAGTGACTTTTACTCGGGACAACGCTTGATTGCTTGATTCAATTCACCGTAAGACATATAGGGTAGTGGTATTCTCACCTGCGAAAAGAAAAATTCTGATTTATAAATGTAAAAACTTTGTATAAAGCGAATATCACCATGATCACATTTAAAGACGGAACGTACGCAAAAAGCCGATTGCTACATGAAAAAAAAAATTTTTTTCTCAGTGGAAATTGCCAGTAAAACACTTAAAATGCTGTTCACAGACTGGATCTGTGGGAAATTTCACCACGTCCAGCAAAAACTTTACTCAAATTATAATATCCTTAGAGTGTTAGCCGAAAGGGAAAGGCAAGGATCTAATTTTGGAAGCATACAGAAAAACTAGAGATAAACTCCAGCATTTAACGAGACCGTGCTGTGTCTTAATCAAATGACGCTTCTCTTTCTGGAAATACAAACCTTTTCGGAGTGAGGCGATCGGGCGGAAAGTTAAAGTCGACTGCCAGCCCCTCCCCTCTCAATCTAATGACGACTCATATTTCCACCGGACAGCCACGCGGTCGTAATCATACCTCGACTTTCGATTTCCACACAGACATTGCCGGCATACAGAGTGCGTTCCGAAAGTAATACAATTAAATTTCTCGCGCCGCTCCTATTGATCGGAGTGGAATCAAACTACTTGGAGTAGGGGGGGGGACGCAAACTTTGTCGTAAATTCAATCTCAGTGCTCTCCAAGCTTTGAAATTGGGAGGATGTAAGTTATTGTAAACATATGCGCGCGGACCGTGTCGCGAAAAACATGCAATCGACAATCGAACGGAAATTTCAAGTGAGCTTTACAACATATGGAAAATGAACCTATTTGGTAAAACGTCATCACTGGTGATGAAACCTGGGTTTTAAATATTACCCAGAAATAAAACGCCAAAGCTTTTAGTGGCCCACAGACCAATACCCCAAACCAAAAAAGGCAAGAATGATGAAACCAAAAGTGAAAACAATGCTCATTGTATTTTTTGGCAGTAAAGTAGTGCTCTATAAGGAGTTTATTCCCCAAGGACAGACATTTAACATTGCCTGTTGCGTGGATGTGCTGGAAAGACACCGAAAAGGGGTTATCAGGACGAGAAAGGACATCTCCGCTACCTGGTAACTCCATCACGACAACGATCCTTGCCACAACGAACCACGAGCCCGCGAGTTCCTGGTCAAACACCAGGTTCCAACGCTTTCCCCCCTTATCGTCCTGACCCCAGCAGACTTCTTTTCGTTCCCTCGGATTGATGCATCTTTAAAAGGAACCCTTTTTTCGTCCATAGAAGAGATGCAATCATCCGTGACGAAGACCTTGCGAGAGGTCCCCGAAGACGCCTTCCAGGGCGCGTACCGGTCATGGCAGAGTCGCTAGAAAAAATGTGCCGAGGCCCAAGGACAGTACTTTGAAGAATTTTAAGTTTTTGTGCAAATCTGTTCAATAAATTACTTAAAAAATAATTGAATTACCTTCGGAACGCATCCTGTATTCCCCCCTCCCCCACTCGTCCATTCAACCACCCACCCCCGCGAATATTTCCCCCTCACGCCCGAAACCCACCCCTCTCGAAATTAACCCCTCTTCCTTCGGGCACACACTTCCTCTTCGACTGGGGGCACTTAAAGCGCGCGGACACTCCACCTACCTCTACCCCTTCACCCTCATGCATTTGCACACGCGAGCGGATCCGAAGTGTGTGGAGGACCCCCCTCCTCTCGCCCACTCCGCGAGAGGGATGATGAGCGCCCGATTGGACACTTCGATCGTTCAGGCGCACTCAGCATTTTTTTCCTAACCCTCCCAATCCACTCCCACTCACTCCCTTCCTCAGTGGACCCCATCAACGCGCTTCGAATCCATAAAATCCGACACTCTTTCCTCCCCTTCCTCCTCCTCCGATTTTTCTTTCTCGCCTTCCGTTTCCTGCGTCCATCCACGCGCCGCTTACTCCTTTTTTTTTGCTTCCCTCACTTTCTCTCTCTTTCCCTCTTCCCTCACTTTTCATCTCCATCCCTTACCATCCCCGCGTCACCCGCAACCCCCACCATGTCCCATTTTTCACCTCCCGATTTCTTTCCCTCTCTCTGCTTCCACGGCCCCTCGCAATTCGCAGATTCAGGCGTGGATCCGGATAGCTAGGTATATAAGTTCGCCTCGACGCCCACCGGTGTTTTTTTTCCCTGATAACACCTCGAAGCGATAGTCCCGCCTTTCACTCCGGTTTGCATGTCGCAAGGGAGACGTGTCGTGGTTTCTAAGGGAATTATGGACTACATCTTTTCCAAGAGGCGGTGAATAGGAGTTTGGAGCCAAAGAGCTTGATTTTACCTTCGGCATAATAAATATTTTCCGCCCTTCTTTAATCAATACACTACTCCGTTCTTCAACTATATTCAACTATCCCAGGAATTATTTGCCGCACTTCCCCAGGGCAAAAATGTTCACCTTTTCAAGTCTCTTTCTCCGCTCTTTTTCCTTCCATGCCAGCCTTATGTTTTCATGCTGGGTTTACCGTTGAAGGAACTCCTATTCCTTTATCTTCAATTAGCTGTCGGCACTTTAACGTGTCAGACGACTATTCTTCTCTGTCTTTATTAATAACTACTTGATTTAATCAATACATATCTAAATTCTCTTTTTTATTATTTAAATAATTCAAATGCATCTAAAATATTCATTTTTTTGGTGCATTAGTGCAGGTAAGGGGAACAGAAAAAAATCAATAGAGTAACGTGGGATAAAAATAAATTATGATAGGTGTTTATACAAGATTTTCCGCAAATAATATTTTAATTCAGTCATGGCGTCAGCATTTTTTCGAAGAGCTTTGCCTATGTGATTTTACAGGGCCTGTCCCAAAAGGAAATAGATTACTCGTGTCATAAGTTAGAATATTGGTTACTCGTGACGAGACATGAGCCTTGAGTAAGACCCATGTTCAAACCCTTTGAGTGCCATTTTTACCAGTACACGAGATTCCCGTCGACACCTTCCAGGAAGTTTACCATACGCGTGTCATGGGCGCTGACAACGGTGTGTTTATGCACAAAGGTGCGGTTTTTTATAGTTTTCGTAATTTTTACTTTGATCTGCAATAAAATTTTCCCCCGATATATCCTACTTACTTTTTGAGACAGGCCATGTAAATGCGATATGTATAAAATCTCACTTTAGATCTCATAATATATTTTTTTAACTCAGAAAAATCACTATTGTAGGAGTAAAAATCAGATTTAATTATTATATCTGCTATTATCAATGGAGAAACAACATAGGGCGTCCAGGAATTTTTATATGTTTTATATAGTGTCTTGGCTGTAAAAGTTAAAAATATGAAGCCGAATAATCCATATTACACCCTGGGCTGAATTTTCGGTGGATTAGGGACCTACGGACTATTGGCTCTTGTTTCTTACGAAGTGAATAAAAGCTCATCCAATGGGAATTCTTAAAAGCTTGGTCCATGGCATTGCAATAATTTGGAAAAAATGAGAAACGAGAGAAGCGTATTTTCGATTTTCGAAATTAAATTGTGTCCCCTTACTATCATGCGAAATGGACAAGCAATCCTGTGCGCTAAAAACCTTACCCTTACCCTGTTAAAGGAGGGAGTCACCGGTCAAAAATGAACAGTTTCTGTGTATTCTGTATTAATATTTTCTGTGGCTTACCCCATTGAACGCGTTTTCTATCATTACCATGGGTGATCGTCAATTCGAAGAACGGATTTCTACAGCTAATGCTCCCTTCGAACACATTTCTCAACGCCTACTTGACGTATTTCAGTCTTGATGGTTCCACAGTGGTTTTTCTCAACCACTTCTCTCCTCTTCGATGCTCCCTCGAGCTTTTAAACTCAACAATACTGTATGCGGTTGCAATAATGCGGCATGCTGTAACGCATGCGGTTCGGCGGTTTGCAACTTTCGGTCTGGGAGTAATGAAGGGGATGAGAGAATGTAGGGTTCCCCACTGTAAAGCGTTCAGAAAATCTCATAGTCCCAGAATCATAAACAGTGCCCTGAGGCAAGACTTGATTCCATCGTAAGCTTATGCAATGATAAAAGTTATCGCATTTATTTTTTTTCTCTAGCTCCGTCAATACTCAGCGAATCCCTGACATCCAGTAACGCTCTCAGAGAGAGAGCATCATTCCCTCCTCCACCCACATAACTCCCAATTCCATTACTTTTCGATTGATTTATATAGGTCGAAATGAATTCGACTGTTGGCACACTGGCACGGTACTTACTGATTTGTTCTTCGAAGCAAGAGGTGCCGAGTTGCGAAATTTGGCAACAAACTCGGATTCATTATTTGATACGAACGGCTAGGAGAGTTATGGATACGAGAATTGGCCACACGCCTGATCTCACTCTGTTTATAGTGTTTGTCGAGGGACCTTTGAAAAAAATCCCCGCAACCCACATTAAGAAAACGGTTTTGTAGTGTTCGAGATGGTTTTGCTACATAATTACTTCCTTGGCTATTTCTTTTACCAAGAAAGGTCACCTGAACGATCAATCTAAATTCTCTGAGTTCGCGGAACAAATTGAGTCTGGGCTCAATACCCCCATTTTTATCCCTCAGTCCTCCTCGCCCACCGGAAATCGTCCGCCTCCTTACTGAGAGCGACGTCCTGAACATCCGCTGTGCCAAGGCAGAAACCCTTTGTACCTATTTTTTCTATATGTCTATATAATCAATGCTAAATATACATATATATAAACATATGTATGTGTGTGTATGTATATCATCCATTTCATATCTCGTACTTCTCGATCTAGAATCGGAGAGTTGCCCATCGTGGTCCTCCAGTACGAGGTCCTCCATGTATTCCCCATCCGCTAATAATTATGATCTTCGTCCGACGGCCATTCCCTCACAGTGCTTTAAATTCCATATTCCATAGTGCTTTAAAACCCACGCTGTTTAGTCCAGACCTACGTCTGCATCTTTATGGACTTATTCCATCCCCGTCCATGCTGTTTCCGATGCAGTTGTGTTATTTCGCCCAATCCCTCATTTTCTGAAAAGAGTCTGCTCCCTATAGTTTCTCTCCTACGCACATTAGTTTTTAGTTTTATTCATATTGATTGCGACGATAAAGCTATTGATCCATGGCGTTTTGAAATGCTGAGTCTTCATTATAGAAGTATGTAATGCGTTAGACCAACGTGTGTTTCCATAATTTAAAAATCATATTCACTCTTAGTTTCGAGACATTGTCATTATCACATTTTCCCTTGACATAATGAAAAAGAATAATAATGTACCCGTAATGGAAGTGGTTATTCTACTTAAAATTTTAGATCATTCTCCGATGGGTTTCGTGAAACATTTGCGGGTTACGCCAGTGAGCAATTTTCTTCTTTACTCACGTTGAGTGGATATTCTATGAGATAACAATGATTTCTAAAAGATTTATGGAATATTTTATGTATTGGCGATATGCAATATTAAAATTCTAGGATAAATATTGGAGTGAAACAATTGTTTTATTTCGCTATCAGTAGATATTTAAATAGGATGTGAAGATTTCTACCCGTCTATCCCACATTCTCTAAAATTGAATATTGATATACGTACATTAACATAATCTGAAAATGTCCGCTCATCAACAAATGTACTCATTTTCAGTTTAACCAGCTAATAACGATGATAGGCCGAAGCATATATTGCGTTCTAATCATGAGATATGGAAAGCTTTGAAAATATCTTTTAACGGACATATTTTCTTTCCATTATTGTTATGTTTGTTGCCAATGGGGAAATATATTTGTTAATCGCAAGAAGCTCTCGATAATATTTATTGCAATTCGCAACTTGCTGACAAATACTCTGAAGTTATTTTTTAGGCTGTTTTTAACGATCGTGTTATGAAAATGTATCATACCTCTTTCTCAAAAGTATATATGCAGCAAGAACGAACGCTACCATTTCATCAGATTTATCCAATTAAGCTTGATTTAACCAAAAACGATTAATACTCGATTAATACCAATAATATATAATAAACGATTAATACTTAATCAAGAGCTAACCAATAATCTCAGTTAATTTAATGGCCGTCAATGTTTTTTAGTACGTTCGTCCAAACAAGTTCTGAATTTTTGTTTTACGTTTACGACTGTTTAAATCAACAATTAATGGATCAATTAACAAACTTAATTCCTTCTCATTGAGGAGAATTTTCCTCTGCACGATGTGGAGTGAACCCATTTGGTATTTTTCTATGGGTCGAACTATGTCTTAATTCTCTCCAGCTCATATTTGACGGGGAAGGGAATCATTCTGCGAATACAAATGCGTATGAAGTTTTCCGTCGAGTTTGGGTTGTTGGGTGATGGATAGCAGAATTCCAAGTGTGTTTTATCCATTAGGAAAAATACTATGATTCAAAAGCGTGCCCTTCAATGTGATCGTGTGTTTTTCGTGTTCTCTCTCTTGTTCCCCGGTCGGCATCTTCCCAAAACCCCTCTTCATGCTACGCGGCAAAGCATCGTGAATTGAGTTCTACTCAGGGAAATTATTGCATTTAAAGTTCAGTCACACAGGCATTCCTACATTCAAAATCTCACCCATTGAGTCATGAAATATGTCATCATCCCAGTTTAAATAAGCCGGTGGTAAATTTTAATGAATGAAAATGACCTGGTGTATGGCTCATATTATTCCACAATTTTATGAAATCCTATTTATTATTCTTGTCTGTGTTCCGTTTTTACACTTGAGCAACTCAGTTTTCAAAAAGCAATGAATTGCGTAAATACGTCATTCCAGGTTTGCAGGAAAATCTCTTTTTTTTTAAGTAAACGGGCGTTTATTATATATTTTATGATGTAAAATGGAATATCCGAGAAAGTTCAAAACGTTTTTTTATTATAATGAAAGCAATATTTGTTCTGAATGATGAACACGCAACAATGGCATCAAATTTCTCTTTATTAATTAAATGTATATTAGTATAAAATTATTTTATTTTAAATATATCATATTATGCGCAGCTCACCTCATTCATTTTCGTGTGATGTAACATTTTGCTGCCTACGTCTCAGTTAAATTTCGAGGCATTTTGTTATTCTGATAGCAATAATAAAGCATTGGTTGTGTTAAAAACGAATTCTCTCTGTTGATTAAAAAAATTAGTAAGTGACATTAATTTTAAATTTGTATTATAATATGCATTGCTTTTCATATTTATGAGCTAAACATTTTGCTGGTTATTTTTTTTCCTCTGTCATAAATATTATAATTCAGAGGCACCTGAGAAAATGTAAACAAAATTTCCGAGATTATAACTAAATGGATCCGTAGGAATGTGGTATTCAATAAAAGCAAAGGACACGGAATTTTGAAATTGTATTCCACTGCTGATAATTTTAGAGGAATTTGCTTTTTATAGTTTTGGAGAATTCGTACACCACATTTTATCTCTATTTTGTTTTATTTACTAACATACATTGTGTAAAAGGACTAAGATCTTCTCTGAATTGCTTACATTGATGAAAAGAAGGGAACAGTTTAAAATAAAGTCGTTGAAACTCTCAATATTAAACACATTTTAGTAACTCCTTCAAATTGTCTGGGTGAAAATATTTCCGTTCACGATTTGACTCAAGTGTACTATACACTTGCATTTCTCACTTTTTTCCCAGGAGAAGATAATGAACTTCACTCGCCCTTGCTTTGAGGAGACGAAGAAACGATCTGGGTAACAATTCCTACACTTCGAACAGGAGCACGTTGAATCCTCAGCGCTTCCCTACTGCTCGTATTTTCCCTCTCCAAGACAACCAAGACTCTACGCAGCTTGCGCAGAAAGCAAGAGTCATTTGAATTGTCACCTAAAGTTAGTATAAAGCCGGTAATGTTACAAGCCAAAGTTATATTCACAACTCTGGACGAAATCGCATTAGGCTTACTTCATGTTGGCGCGAAAAAGAATAATTTTAGTCCGAATATTTGACTGAAGCTTTCGTAAGCGACACTTTTTGAAGCGTCCCAAATGGACCAGTGAATGGCGTTCGCAATTTGACAGCTCATCTAAGAGGTTATGATCATCTTAAAGAAGGAGAAATGTAGCGTAAGGGGGGAGAGGAAAATATGTGATGGCGGTGACGATCGAGGACGCCCACCTGGGCGAGATTCCATCCTCGTACCCCGGGGTATTCCCTTCGGGTAAAACGGGAATAAAATGAAATGTGATGGATCCTGCATTTTGCACCGTGATGAAGGCAGGAGGACTTTCAAAATTTATGGATTGGCATTCTCCTTCCGACCTCGGGTCCGCAAAATAGTCGGTTCAAGCCCAACGTAAAGTTTCACCTGAGTTCCGTTGCTAGGCAAATCTGAAGAAAGGTTTAATAAAAAAAGAAAAGCGTTCGGGATCACACTGACATTTCAAAATTGAAGAAACTATTGAATTTAGAGGGCAATTTTTATTTCCTCTTACTTCGAATTTCAGGCTGCTTCAAACCATTAGTACGCGTCAAGGAGGTCCTAAAAGATGGGCAGGTTTTATCCCCCGATTAATGTCTCACTTTAGCGTTTTATTGGATATTTTATTACGCTTAATTAATAACCTGCGGTGCATTTTGATACATCTCCCTGCAATAGGAACCCCTTCGCTTAGATCATTCGACTAGATGACAGCCAACTATAAGTTAGAATACACGGTATTCCGATTAAATACATCCGAAAATAAATAAAAATATTCATCATGTGAGAAAAAAAAATTGCGCTTTTTCACAGATTTCAAAATTTAATTAAATAAAATTAAAAATTCTTTTCCCCAAAGCTATATATTATATTATGGCCCCTTTCAATTTTCACCGTTATAAAAGTCCTCTTCTTACTCTAAATCGATTCCTCTGTCTGTTGACGGGTGGTTCGGCAAGGATTTCTCTATCCCCTGGCCTCCCATGTCATCGGGTATAACCGGTATGTATATTTTGTTCGCGGATTTCGTGAAAAGCATCACTCATGTAAAATCCAGGGTAATGTAAAAAGAAGTTAGCCGGCATCATGAATGCAGGACTATCATGGCCATCGATCATCGTGCTCCAAATACAAGAAGTCAGTAATCGTGATGGATATACGAGTAATAGAACTCGAACTAAAGGAACGAAGAGAAGGAACTCGGTTTGGAAACTCTTAATTTGCACAAAAAGAGAATGAGATAGGCTCCTCAAAATATACAGGAATTTTCTTACGACAAATAGGCAATCATTATAGTACTAAATTGTCTTTGACCTCTGGGATAAAATAGATGAGATGATACCGTCTCAGACAGATTCGAGTACCAATATTTCTCTCGCACGACGCGCAATCATAACTAAATCGAACCCAATCGTTCGAAATAGCTTAAGCTAAAATTTAATGAATTTGTCTTAAAGATCACTGCATAATGTACCAATCTGGCATGTGAATGTGAATTTGCACAAGTTTTATGTGTACGAGCCAGCATATATTCAAATGTATGCATTAACTAATATTTTTGCATATATAATGCTGGTGATTTAGCACCCCACCGTAATGCCCTCTTGCGGCGGCTTACGAAGTATTATGTAGATGCAGATGTTTGTGTTATTAATAAGAAGGTAATTTATGTAGGGTTTACTTGATCTTGTTATCATATAGGAATCCTAAGGAATCCGAACTATCCTAAGGAGTCTGATAAAGGGATTAAGGAACCCTCGGACATATGGGTACGATTGTTCCTCGACGCTGGTAGATCTAGAAACAAAGTCATCTAACTAAGAGAGAGGAAAACTGGAGAAATACCTAGAGGACTTTTAGCAGGAATAAATTACGTTGGTATTAAACTGGTGGTAATAGGGTGCTTATTCCGAGTTCGGGCGTAGGGTATTAGGGGAGAATAAGTTGAAATCGTAAGTTTGAGGGTAGACAAGACACTGAGTGCATCCTGACTCTTTCATGCCTCGCGTGAAAAAACTTCAACCTCGCTGTAACGTTTACGACACTCTCCTCAAGAGCTGTACGAGACATCTGACAGAGTGTAATAAATACCGAAATGTTAAATGTAGACTAAGAATCTCTAGAGGACCTAGGACCAGTCCTAAGGGACGATCCTGATTGTCTAATTACAATAGTTTAAGGAAAGATTAACTAAGTGATATCAATAAGTATACTTCCCACGATTTTATTAATTTAAAAAATATTAGTCGCGAGAAAATACTTTAATAAAATAATGTTTTTGGATGGAGCCCAGGTGTCGATTCACCCCAAGAATTAACTTCTACTATTAATACAGTAAGCACGTGGTCTGAGAACCATAACTATTTGAATACTCTTTGCCGTATCACCTAGTGTGTCCGCACTAAAATCGACAAAACTTTTAGGCTCTTCCATTAAAATGTTGCTAGTGGGACGCGTGAATAAATATCAGTTTTTTACAGATATTCTAAGGATTATTTAGGGATATGCGAGTTTCCCTCACCATATTCCCGTCACCTGAATCTAGAAACAGCAGCTCTTAACCCAGATGACGGAACATAAATGATATCGCTTATATTATGAAGTATGTTGTGGTAGTTGTGGTATGACAGTCAATTATGATGATGCCTCAAAGGTACCATCAATGACGGAGTATAAATAAACCCTCATGGAATGGAGTTCATAATTCATCATTGACCTTTCTTGCAGTTAAATTATGAAAATTCTTAGACACGTTAGTAGATATTTGTGTTTTATATTTATCAATTCCATTAAACTAGTTCTAAAAAATGTGGTTGAATCAAGTGATGCGTGATTCGAGGCATAAATTTAATACTTTTCATTGTGCTTGAAGATACTGAAGAGCAAATAAGCTCGATTTTATACATATTTCTTTCATTTCATCATGATCAGAGCTTGTTTCTCCTCTAATTCTAGATGTGCATGCTTCATTTTGTTTCTTATTGTTTGAAGGCCATTTAACATTTGAAAGGAGCATACCTACACTCAATGTTTACATGATAGATAGTGTGATGATCTTAATTATTAGTTATTATTTAAATATACAATGAATCAATGTGAATCAATGTAAACAAAAAATACCGGGACCGTAAGCTTGACGTTTAAGCTTTACATTAGTTATTATGATTAATAATGTAATTGTGTTCGGTTAATGGAATGTCACTATTGCTCACGAACTACACATTAACACTATTGATAAAAGGGTTTGTGATAATCACGACCCAAATGCTTCAATAAGATCCTCGAGGTTTTGAAGGTTGAAAATGTAATAAATTGACATTTTTCATCGGAAAGTAACAAGGAACTTCCCATACTCGTTTCTAGGACCACCCATGCTGTTTTACTCTCAACGAAAGAGCATGCGCCAAAATACTATTTGACAAATATCCACATTTAAATTAAATACGATTTTTATCACCCTCGCAAAAATCGTCTCAAAACCCCTCCTCCTTGGAAATAATTTTGTGAAGCGGATACTATTCAAGAATTAATTCGGTTCAGTCTCCCTTTATGAAACATAGAAGCGGAATTTACTTCCTGTTCTGATCGGTACATTTTTATAATAAAGGGTGTAACTGAGGGCGTTTGACATCCCGGGTAATTTCTGTCCTTCAGGACTTGATTTAAAGTTAAATTATGCTGCGTAAATCAATGTTTTTTAGAGGATGCTGTTTATTTTTAAAAATTTATTTATCGTGTTTGCAGAAGAGGAGTCCGACAAATGTCAGATTTCTCCTAAGTGAATCAAACGTTTTTTTCCAAAACATCATTTCTTAAATACGCTACGCAGTTTAAAGCCGGAACATTTCATATGTTCCAAATCCTTTTACGATGCTCGACGTTTGATATTTCTCCATGAAAATGTCTGCATTAGCCGAAGAGTGCATTTCCACATGTCATGCTAATTATTTTTCTTCCTCGATGGCTGAAAAAATACCCAAGAATTCTTCCTTCAACAAGGTTAGCTTAAGAGCCTTCATTAAAATAAAATTTTCTGATCTATGCATTGTTCTGAAAAATATATCAATCCGGCCTATAGCAAATCGTTCTTCGTTATTAACAGTTTAACTGCCACGGTTACTCTTGAGTGAAGCATGCGTTGTTATTAAGAGTTTCTTTATCATTCGACCTAATTTCTCTTTGCAATTTCCAGAACATGATTAAATAGGCTGAAACCTTGATCTTTTGATGTTCCAAAAGCTTTAATAGAGATTTAATACCCTGTTTTCTCTGAAATGCACTGTTTACATTTTCTTATTCAATTTTGCTCGTTCATTTGGATGACAAATGCTGCCAAAAGGATTCAAAGCGTCATTTTTTTAACATTACTCTTTACATGCGCTTCGCAGTTTGAAGTATGGAAATTTAACGTTTCACTATGACAACAACTAATTTTCGCCGTATATTACCAACAATTATTGATAATTCTTACAGTTTTTGATTCCATTTCCTTGAGAATATATTAAATGTTACATTTTAAACTTGTTAAGTTGTATTAGTTGACCTTAAAATAGGTTTATCTGGCGTGTAAATGTGTCACATAAGCTTCATTGTAGGATAATTTCATTTTGCACTGAAGGGACAGGTTAAATGATTCCCTCTAAACCAACTTGAAATGTCGGTCATATTACAGTTTTTATACCGAAAACAGCTGCTATTTTCCTCGAATTTACAATAAATTTGAAATCGAGCTATATATCCTAATTTGATAAGTACCTTAGCATTTGGTCATGTTGCACTTTTAAATTTAATGTTCCGGATATAAATTCTCATTCATTAATGGCATAACAGGTAACTGCGAGCGTATTAATGATGAGCTTCTAATATTATTTGTATGAATAAAGTATATCGATAATGATCAAATAGGAGTTATTTTGCGAGTAAAGTTAGAATTAATCTTTATCTTCACGTATGAGAATATTACATATTGGTATAGCTGTCAGAGTAAGAGTTGTAGGTCTCAGGTGGCGCGAGAGTTAAGATTAACTTATCTGTGGCATAGATATATTTCAGCAAAATGTTTGTCACAGGTTTACGAATTCTATCAATCGATGTGACCTCAAAACTATAAGCTTTTTAATAAATTCTGACAAATTTTCGTTGGTAGAAGTCGTCACCGCATCATATCGTAAATTAATACATTAAAAGTTACAGGTTAGATGTAGATTCAATATAGCGTAGAGCAATTTATAATTGAAGTCGGTCGGGAAGGGGATGTGTTGATACAAATTAAATATTAATAGGGAACGTAGCGGTCTAAGCAGATGCCTTTCACTTTTTTTAGGAGGGTAAGGAGTCTATCTCACACGCCCAACTGTTTCATCATCTCCTTTCGCATTTTGCGAATTTCTCACAAATGCGGTGGCCTGCGAAGAATTGGCAACTAAAATATCTTTCCTCCCCATCGAACTCTCCAAAACTAAGCCAATGTGACGCATACGAGCAAAAAATTGTTTTCAGCGGGCGCCTCTCTATGTTTAAGAGATGCATACATATCATCTCTATGTGGTAAGCTTCGAGGATGATACACCTACCGCCCGCAACATTTACATTATAAAGCTTGACACATTAAAGTAGAGAGGACAAAGCGATAATTTTTCATTATCAATTAAATCCATTTGTAACTAAATCAGTATTTTTGGTCGAATTCATTCATTGACTTTAATTGGCTCCAAACTCTTTGATGCATGATTACATCTCTCGTACCGAGGTGAAATTCAAGGAGACATTTGGGAGGAAAATTTATCATATACCTCGGTTTGAAAAATTAGTACGAGTATATAAAAAACGGAGTACTTACGAAACTCGACATTTTCACCTTTGCTCAGGGTAACTTATTAGGAACCACGATATTACAGGTTGGTATCAATATTACCACATGAGGAGTAAAAATCCAAGCCGTGAAGCTTTTTTGAGGCTCTTGTGACGAGATTTTATTTTTAAGTTTTTCACGTGGATAATTTTGGGAATATGGACTGTTTACGTAAAAGTAGATTTTTCCTTCCATCGTGATTATGTTTTTAATAACTGGAGACTTGAATTTTAACTTTATTCGGGGAATTCCGTTTGATGGGTATGTTCGGTTCGAAGGGCAATAATTTTGTTCCTCCATTGACAACATTTCATACTAATCGGTTCGCCAGTCAACTTTTTTCATCGTTATTCTGGAATTATTACATCTACGCCCTTCTCTACACGGCCACCTTGTTTAGTCGGCGTTGCTCATTTCGCGCTTGATCAGAGGATGGCTGTGAAGAGATCTAAGCTGATGAAGCTTTTGTAAATGTTCATCTTCTGGGTTTGACGCTTTTTATATTATAAATACGCGTATAATATTTGGGTCTCATTATCACCACCTTAAAACCAACTTAGGCTATGTAGTAGTAAATCCTTCAAAATGATTTCATTCTTGTACCTGCAAGCCGGATCCTTAAATTCTACCATTATAGTTAACATGCAATTATAATCCAAACGTACATAATTCATGTCTATTCTAATATACGATATTTTGTATGGGTCCCATTAAAAGCAAGCTCACCAGCATTGAATGCAAGATGGGAAAGTAAGCAGAGAAATCTAATGCCCAGATACCTTATTTATTCTTTTGTACACCATAGGTCCAATTGGGATGAGTCGTCCTCGTTTATGAATCCAATATTGGTTTGTAGAAACTCTCCATATACCCTGTTTCGTCCAAAATCTTCATTTCCTATGGTTAACGTCTTCAAACAAACGCTTCTCGCCATTCATCCGTGGTTTTCCACATTAATGTTTCCCCTCTATATTTCTTTCGCGTGTGACCTTTATTACAGCATCCTTCCTCAATACAACTCCAATCGATAACCCTCTACTTCTGAATGACCTCCTTAGATATCCTTCTTCCCTCCCTTCGAAGCACTTCTGTTTTCGTTTCTCGTACTGCCGCTTATAATTTCGCTCCACTTATACTATATAATCCCAAATGAGGAAGTACTGGAGATGGTGGGTGAGGAAAGGGGTTTGTTGAGAGAAATCCTATGGAGGCAGGAAAAATGGATGAAAGGCGTATTGAGCGGTAGTGGAATGTTGAAGAAGGTAATAGAGAGGAGGATGTTGGGCAAGCGAGGTAAGGGCAGGAACAGGATAGGGATATTGGACGGGGTGAAGGGAGGAAAGAAGTAAACAGAGATGAAGAGGGATCTGATGTAGATTAGGTTGCTGGATTGGGTTTATTTGATAGTTGTGTCCATCCAAAAACCTACCTTAAACGGTAGATTACTTAATTATGTATAACTATTATATAATGCCAACTGTCCATCGGTTCTGATCTTCTCTCCTCCGTGGCTGCCACCAACGACCGCTTCTCGAGCCCTCGGATCAATGAAAATTTAGCGATGAAAGGATTTCACGTTCTGGCTAGTATATTCATCCCCGGAATGAAAGGGACGTGGAGCAAAAGTTAGCTATACAAAATTTCATTCATCACTTACAAAAATAAACAGACTGCTTCATCGTTATTTGGATTGTAATCGGAAAATATGTAAAATAATCAATTCTTGACAAATGTTCCGTTTAAAATTTGTCATTACCTGCGAATTCATTATTCGTAAAACTCTTCATTCATTCCTTTAGAAATATGTTTAATGCATGAATGGAACACGTATTTTTTAACTTTAGTTAGTACTGGATAAACTACTGGAAGAAGTTTGCCACCAGACTAACGCCATTTGATAAATTATTCCAAATGTGGTCAAATAAATATTTCATCGATACATACATACATTCATTCTTCATTTTTGGGACTAATGACAATATTGGGACACCAAAGACAATGTCGATACGTTAGAATCTAGGGAAGAATTTTCACTAACAAAGAAAAATATACCCAGAAGATGGCTTATACACTTCATTCTTTGCATAGCGGCCATCAATCTCCTTCTCCTAAGGAATCTGTCTTTCAATGTTATATGCATACACATATTCAACGTCTGGGTGAAGGCATAAATGTCATTTATAAATGTTGGAGAGAGTTTATCCAGTGAATTAATATTATGTAAATAACTCTATTATTTTTGATAAATGTATCGCGCAAACCCTATTGCCATTTGAAAATCTCAACACAAAATATTGCATTACATTTAACGGATTCAACGCCGAGAAATTCAATTTTATTAAGTTATTTACGTCTTTGTCGTTATTTCTTATGTAATTCCGTGAAATCTATGGATATTCTCTTAAAACCCTTATCATTTTAACAAAATAATTTATTTATAATTATTTATTAATAATGTGTCACCTTTACTAAGTCTACGTTATTTTAAAAGAGGTTCAATTGGATCTAAATTTAAATTTGTCCCCCACTCGCGCTTTTTACTCTCCCTCCATGCATGTTCTCATGGAACCAATTCAGAATTTCTTAGAATTGTTTAATCCGAGAGAACCTGGGAGAATTTCATTTCCCTAACGGGAATTCTAAAGGAAGTTAGAAATTGCTTTCTTAGTCAGAAATGTTAGTCTTTCCTCCTTCATCTCCAAACTTTTTCGTATTGCTACTCAAAAAATTAAGGGGGATCTTTTTGGGGATCAAGGAATTAGCCTCCAGCCCTAGGCCCTTATATTCGATTTGCAGGAGTTGGCGTGTTTTTAGTATAACATTCGATCTTATGAAGGTGAAAAGAGTGCGTTGCCCTTTGCCCTTTCCATAAAGTGAACAATTTCTGATAAAATAAACTTGTAAGATTCCACATTACGTTTTTTACGAGTTCCAGGAAATCCTCTGTGATGCACCAACTGAGCTTGAGTATTTTAGCGCGCATTAATTTGAATATGTTGTTGATAATTCTGAATTTAAAAAAGTAGAAAGGTTGTTAAATTACAAACGGTATTTTTTGGTTTGAATTTTGAGTGTTTTTGCCCTGGCTTTTGTAAGAATATTATACTATTTGCCAGTATAACGAAGGAAAGCTTTTTAAAGTCACACTTGCGTAATTAATTATTCTCCTTGCAAATTTGAAAGGAAGAGCAATGCTGTATTTCCACCATCAGTTACATAAATATGAAAATTTGCTAAAAGCCAAAGTGGTGCTTTGAAAAGGATAAAGAAGTTTGGAAACGTGGAAATAAATGATGGAGCAACCAACAGTCAGTCCTTGGGCTGGTTGTGGTGTAGGATGAGAGTTCAAGGTGTTAAGACAGGGGGTTGGAAGAGGATGAAACATAGTATATTTAATAAATTGGGCGGTTTGGTCATAAACAAAACCGTTAGAACTAGTTTCTATTGACGATTTAAGTTTACTAAAAAGCTACTGTACTACCTACGTAAATGCTGTTCACTTCTAAGCACTCTTCATAACCCTGTATCAACTTCTTTGATCCCTCAGGATAGAAGTCCGTCGCTGGGGAATAGAGAAGGTTGACAATGGCGGTCCATTTTCAATCCATTGTCCACCAAGGCACTTTTTTTAGTGCAAGAAGAGGAAATACTCGTTAGGTACAAGGTCATGCCATCCCCATCTTTTCGATATCAATCCAAAAACGTTCGTCCACTCAGCATTCTTTTTCCACTTATGTCTCACTCAACTTACGATGAATATCGATAAGTGTTCAATCACGAAACTGGAGACTACGGAGGAACCGCTTTTTTGTTCACGAAACGATGCAATTTTAATTATTGGAAACACTTCAATCTCCAGTAGCATCTATACACACCCTGTGTCCCATGCAGCCATCTGTGTCTCCATTTTATAAAATGTGCTTGCTTATTTGAATCTTAACCAATCATTCCAATCCCTGTACTAACAATTAGTAGTAGTTATTTTGGATGGTGCCCGACAGCTAAGATCATTTGCGCCATTTAGGTTAGGTGGGTGATTTGGTAGGAGTGGGATATTCCGGGAATGGAGGAAGAGTGAAACATAAACCTGGTGTTTGTATTAGCCTACTGTTGACGATAGGCTCAAAATCTAAACATCTAACAAGGGATTCAAAATCAAACATCAAATCCGGAGGATGGCGTAGTCACTTGAAATGATCTCCGCATAACAACCTAAGTTGGGACAACACTGAAAAATCTTGGAACCTTCGAGATTCAAACTCAGGGTCTCGGGATGGGAAATAAGTGCATCATATTCAACAATATCCTTATATCCCCAGTACCGATAAAAAAATTAGTATACCTAAGAAGTAACGTGCCTCGTAATCACGCTATTAATTCCCTAGTTAGCGCGAGTCGCAGCAAATTATGATGCAGTAAAACTGATGAAGTCGAATAGACATGCGAACTTGGAAAAACCTAAAAATAAAATCACTTAATTGTAATTTTTTTCTCTAAGTGGTAGATTGTTTGAATAAGTATAAAATTTCGGACCTGAAGCATAACTAGCATACCATTTTAGAAAAATAACATGAATGATAGATATTTTCTTCTCACGAAAATATTCACAGGAAAGCTTCTAAGGGTAATGCAATCGTTCTTATTTTCCCAGAAGTATTCCTGAAAGGTATGATGCTTAAATTAATAAGTGCAGGATTTGCATAGGAAACAAAAGCTCCTGAGAAATGCTCACATGTAAATAAGTGCAAGGAAAGCAAGCAGTGAAGGGCAAAGATATTTCCGTAGTTTAAATTCTCATGTTTGAGTGTTGCTAATTTTACAAAGCCGTTTGAAAAATGTTTTAATGCTTCGAGTTAAGAAAGTTTTTTTTTGTTCTGCGAGAAGAGTTTTTTGTGTAAATCCTTTCTCAATTGGTTGTTCTGCAAAATTGGATGTGCCAGGTTACGCGTTAATGCAGTAGCAAGTATTTCCCTTTGAATACCCTTCTCGGTGCTTACGATATAAAAGTGCGGATTTTTCGGACTGGTGAACCTCGGATTACCCAAGGGATCCCCACTTCCACTTAATGACAGTCTCCGGCTTAGACTCTTACGGGTGAGTGGCACTTGCTTTCAACGGAAACTCATGAGTTAGTCCAGGTCAGGAAGTACTCTTTTAAAGACCCAAAAATTTGAACAATTCGCTCGATTTATGGCATATCGTGTGAGATGGAGTCCACAGGAAAGTGACCTCGTAGGAAATTCCAGTGCCCATTTGGCCGTAAAACTTAATTTAGTAATCATCAAATTGCCCGAGGGTAAATTGCTCATTTGCACGTCAGGCAGAAGTGAGCGGGAATGAGCAAACACTCCGGTTGGATCGGACCGTTTATATAAACGCCATTATCATCAAACGTCCGAAATAATCGCCACCTGATTGAACTGGAGGATCCTATGGAATAATTTTGTATTTCTCCCATGTGCACTACTGAATTCCCTCGATTAACTCCAAAAAACATGTCAATGTTTGTCTTAGTTTATGAATTCCAAGCGTTGGAATAGAATTTAGATATAATTCAAAATCATCAACCTTGTATATTTTAGATTCAAGAATGACACATTTAGAATAGTTAACGTTTCCTCTGATCTCACTGCAGTTTGAAAGCTTTGAATTTATATACATTTTTGTGCCAATAAATGAAAATTTATTTACAAGTTCATTCCTGGGAGTCAATTGCCTCCTAAAATGAAGTGTATAAATATTTCACTGGCTCGTTAAAGGGAAAAGGTTAAGGGATTCTCCAAGAAAGTTTTGCAAAACTGCGAACCTCTTGTGCTAATGTTTGCTCAATATTTCTCTTGTATCCTACACTGTTTAAAAGAGTCTCTTTCCAAGAGTAAATACTAATCGACACCTTTCCTAAATTTACGAGGGTAACTCGAAAATTAATGTCTCCAACTTTTTAGAAATAGAAAAAAAACATTTATTTTCCATGATATGTATACATCATTTTAAAGATTGATCAATTATCTATTTTTCTACATAATCACCATTTCGGTCGATGCATTTTTGTAAAAGCTGTGACAGTTTTTGTATGCCCATGTCGTACCAGCTTGCTGCCATGTCCTTGAGGAAACGTTGAACTTCACCTTTCACCTCTTCGTCGGAGCTGAATTGCCATCCGGCCAAATGTTCATTCAACTTAGGGAACAGATGAAAGTCGCTGGGGGCCAAGTCCGTACTATAGGGTGGATGGTTGACAACGTCCCAACCAAAGTCTTGCAGGAGAGTGACGGTTTGGCGGCCAATGTGTGGGCGAGCGTTGTCGTGGAGAATGTATACGCCTTTGCTCAGCATTCCTCTTCTTCGGTTCTGAATTGCCCATCTGAGTTTTTTTCAATGTTTCACAGTACCTTTCAGCGTTTACTGTGGTCCCAGCAGGCATGAATTTGACCAACAATACCCCCTTCCGATGCCAAAACACAGTCGCCATAACTTTACCGGCAGGATGTGCTTGTTTGAATTTTCGCGGTTTGGGCGAAGAGAGATGCCGCCACTCTCGTGATTGTCGTTTGGTCTCAGGTGTGAAGTGGAATGCCCATGTTTCATCACCCGTGACGATCAAGTCCAAAAATTTATCCTTTTCATCTGCATAGCGGCGAAGAAATTCACGTGAAGAATCAACTCGTTGTCGTAGGTGGTCTTCAGTCACCATTCGCGGCGCCCATCTTGCACACACCTTCCGATATTGCAACTTTTCTGTTAAAAATCCTTGGGATGGTGCTCCGAAAAACATCAGGAACCAAAATGCAGAGTTTATCCAGCGTGATCCGCTTTTGTATCCGATCATTACCAATGGTTTCCTCAGCCTTCGCGACAGTCTCGTCAGAAATTGACGGTCTCCCGCTACTTTGCTCGTCGTGAATTTCAGTACGACCGGATGTAAACTCTCTACACCACTTGCGAACGTTTTTGACATCCATACATGATTGTTCATATACTACTATCAATTGGCGATGAATTTCAAGCGGTTCAACTCCTTTTGTATTAAAATACCGAGTAACTGAGCGAACTTCACACTTGGCGGAAACATGCAACGGGAGCTCCATTCTCAACGGCTGTCAATCCTAGACTGAGCGTCCCAGCGACTGGCGTGCATGCTTTTTCGGGAGTTTACTGATCAATCTTTAAAATGATGTATGTTTCAAAGAAAATAAATGGGTTTTTTCTCTTTCTAAAAAATTGGAGACCTTACTTTTGGGATTACCCTCGTAGAAGAGCTGAACATGTAATAACATATGATATAAAAGATGAGTGAAAGAAGTACGAAAGAAGAAGGTAGTATGGAAGTGAAGCAGAGTTTCCTCAAATCGCATAAAAACAGGTTTCTTGGAATGTTCTTTCCCCGGATGGGAACGGCTTGAAGGTAATGGTAAATTTAAATGGTAAAAATAAAATACTTTCACATTTAGAGTCTGAGTGCTACGATCCGTCCATGAAAATCCACAAAAGAAACTTTCACTGAAACATAGTGCACGGATAGAGATGTTGAATTGGGAAAAAACACAATAAGAAATCGGGATGATGCCGTAGCTAACACAATGACCTCCCACCCCGAGGGCCCGGGTTCGAATCCCAATGACGACGGATATTTTTCAATGGTGTTCCAATCCCTACTTGACGTGCTTTGTGGAGGCCACTTCGAGTAAGCACGCCGACCGTCGGATGGGACGTTAAGCTGCGGACCCCTTGACGCCTTTCGACAAGAGTAAGCTAATGCCGACGCCGGGTTTCTCTCCACCATTCATCCTTTTCTGCCCATTCCTAATGGTGCAAGTGACCTGAGCTGTAAAAACTACTGACTAATAACACAATAAAATAATGTCTCAGTAAAAAAATTTACTCTTACACTAATGGGTCATCTCGACTTTCTCTATTCCCTCGTTATTTCTGCAAAATCGTCTTTATATTCTGACGAGGAAGATTTTTTATACTTACCTAACACCTTTGCCGATAAATTAATCTCTTTGCGGCTGAGTTTTTTTTTTATTTTCACTTAAGACATTTTGTCCCCCGTGTTCCCCTGGTATGGAAGCCATTCACCAGGTTTTTCAGCGACCATGCCCCCAGACTTGGGTCAACACCGAGAGGGGACTAAAACCCGCAACCTCTGGGTTTGGTCGGTGAGTAGATTATCCTACCAGACCCGCTAATTTTCACATGCGACTACCGAAGGCTACACGGACCACTACCCGATTGAAGGTAGGCAGCCCGCCAGCCACAGTCCTCCAACCCCTGGCGCCCCGCCAGTCGGTGGGAGAATTTAATTAACGTTCCCTTACCTCTTCCACTAATTCGACTCCAAATTTTACGACACAATCAAATTCAGGATAGAGACGATTTATGAGTATTCTTTTATTTTCAGTGAATGTATATAATGAATTGGAGTTTATGTGACAAACTGCATCACTTAAGATACTTTTATTTATTTCATTGTTCGTAGACTACCATAGTTACAAGATGCTGACTTCGTACAGAATTAATCCTGAGAATATACACTGGAAAATTTTATTTGGGAAGAGGAAGCTATAGTTTATTACGTCTGGCTCTACTTAGTGGAATTCCAAAGTAATAAATTGATGAAAATTGTTAATTCTCTAGACTATTTGATCTTGAAGACCGCAGTTTCAACGCTTACCCGTCAATATCGATGAGAATCTTGAAGATGAGGCGCAAATATTGAGAGAATTATCTGTATTATAAGATATTATTATTAATAAGCATATTATCTTGAAAGATTCTCACGAAAAATGACGCGTAAAATCGTTTTAACAACGATGATTGACAGTATATAACCGAGAGAAAAATTACCAATTATATCTTATTTATTAGTAGATATCTCGCCATCGTGGTTGCCTAGACAAATCTATTTTCACTGCAACCACAACTATGTACCACTTCAGGGATGGCATGCCGCTAGAATCATGTGGTTAAACTGCCGATGTTGATTATCGTCGGTTAAGAGCCAAAAAAGTAATTACTTCTCATATGAAGTCCTTCCAATTGTCCAAAAACCCATCCAAACGTAATGGAATTACTTCGTTTCAATTTTCTCGACACTATATTGTCATTTTCATTTTTCTGACGGTATTTCCTCATAATGTGCCCAACTGCGTCACTTCCAATGAGAAGGCTGTCCAAAACACTCAAATTTCATCGTGGGAGGATGCATCATATTTCATCTCCTTTTTACAATAAGTGCCGCTCGTGGACAGCATAGAGAAAACAAATGTGAAAATTAAAAGGATTTTTGAAAATGAAATTCGGCGCTGTCACAAAATATAACGTGCACTTCATTTCAATTTTACTTCCTCCACACGCGATGTGGGAGAAAGTATTTTTTTCATGAAAAATTTTCATTTTGAGATATCAACAAAAATTCACGCTTTGAGGTATACTCGTAAACCTATCCTGAATACATTTTGGCGTTATTTTCATTATATTTTGTCCATTTTGAATGTGGTCACCGTATAAACGCCATCGTTGGAACCAGCTCTTCCTCCTTAATAGGTTTTTTGCCCTCTCTATGCCATCCAGAAAGAAAAGAGGTATCAAAAAAAAGAATAAACTTTACAAGAGGAGATTATTTTTATATTATTTCTACTTCCAGAGAGAGAAAGGGAAAAAAACTAATTGATACAGATGATGTGAGAAATAATAAATTCATGTTTGGTTATAAATTGCACCGTCGTAGTTATGTTCGGTGGCAGTATGTCTTTGAAGTTTATTTGAAATTTTTTTCAAGTACGATTTCCACGAAGTCACCAGTAGATATTTCCGCAAGGAAAGAAAGGTATTCAATTTTATAAATAAAACTACGTCAATAGTAATATTAGATATAGCCATTTATATACACTATGAATAAATATGAGAGAGAAACGATAAGGTGAACCACCGAACTCTCTATATATCTTAGCGTTCAACACCGCTGCAGAGAAAAGCGTTTTAACGGTACTGACTTAATTGAAACGAATGACTTCAATTAATTCAATTTATAATCGCTCGCTATTGAATTTAATGGGATTCCGCATTCAATTCGCGAGAGGGCAATCAAAAGTGTATGGTAAAAAAATACAAAGATCTCAGCTAAAATTGTTAGTTTCCAAAATTATTCCTTCATTTATCTCATATGAAACTGAAAGGATTTATATAACGTAATAATTGACGTTAGACTGTTAACTAAACTATATACTACCTATACTAAAGGTTATTCTTTGATTTATGATTCTGTAATTAAACAATTATTGTAGTCATTGATCATTGATTACTAGTTGCTTATATTTTAATACAACCAGTAAAATTTAATAATATAATTATATCTCAGTTTTTTTAAAAAGTGAGAATTTATGCCAAATGCCTTATCAATGGTGGAAATTATGGACTATGCTTTGCTTTAATTTGCTCATTAAAACCTTTCTTTAGTGTTAATTCCCCGCCAAGTTTGAAGACAATAAATATTACCTTTGAATGAATCTCAACGAAGCAACTTAAGAATGGTATTCAATACCAATTTAAGACCTAAAGTACACTATATAACCTATCATAGTAAATTTAGCTTCAAACATTGAAATTAGAGGTGGTGTGCCAACGCCGTAACCAGGCTACGTGGTTTAAATTTTAAGAAAAAAATAGGCTTAAATTTCCTTGCTCAAATACAAAAAAAGCGTTTTGACAGTAAAAAAAACTATTTCTGAAATAGATAGATGGCCGAATAAATTTACTATTATTCTTTTTAATGTATGAGTAGGCAAAGCTATAAAAAAATTTTGATCGTAAGTTAATAGAAATAAGTCTGCAAATTTTCATCAAAATCTCTACCGAGTAATAAATAACCCCAGCTACCATAATGGCGTTTCGTAATTCCCACTTTATTGAGAAGTGTTTAAGAGGTTTTGTGGGTCTATGTCTGGTTTTTCCCCTCAAAACCCACCCCAAAAATGGCCTTCTGAGCCTTGGTAGAAGTAGATGTGACCGTGTTTGGGGGAAGGATGGATGGGATGCACCCATAAATGAGGTGTGGGATATCTATCGGCGCAGATGGCTCGGGAATTCATCCCGGAGGTGACGGGACTCCGTCGCTAATGCCAATGTGATGTTCCGTCCATAAAAATCCACGAAAGTAGCTTTCACTCAAATATTGTTGGCACAGAGTTTGGGATGTTCTTTTGAAGGTTGTTTGTTATTTTTTCTGTTCTCTAAACACAGGATATATTCTTCATTAAAAATTTTAATATCATTTAATTGCTTGTCAAATAGCAAGGATGTCCAACACTCTCTTCAATCAAAGTCGTTATTCCTGTCGATTGAATTAACCCGTTAAAAATTAGGTCATAATTTTCTAATCAAAGCAAACAGTCGTAAACTAGAAGGTTGATAGGTGATGTTTCACCTCAACCATAAGGTGGACGGACTTCGAGCTTTAGGAGTAAATATGCTGTCTAAGACCATTCATCTTTTACTCGATCCCAGATATGTGACTGGCTAAATAATATATTGGGGCAATAATTAAATAATTTTGCAATTTAATTCAAAACCTATACCTTATATTATGTTTGTCTATGGAACCAAATATTGGCTGCTTTCGCGACGCTGAAAAACTCATGGCGTCATAAAATATGCTCGGCCACTTTTAATGTGTTCCTAAGGATTTACGTCATAGGAAAATTATATTATTTACCACAAGTGATCAACTGACATTTTTTATTTTAAAAATTAATAATAAAATAACGTTTGATGAATAATTTAAGTTGAATGCGATGTTCTAGTCCATTTAAAATAATGTTATCGGAGGTAACTTTTAATTATTCTCAATATATTCTGGTGCACATCATCATAAAGAAATTTAATTTTTTCTTGATAAGTATTGTCGGTTATCTTGATAGAAGAGCTTGGATGAAACGACATATGAAATAAAAGATGAGTGAAAGAAGTACGAAAGAAGAAGTTAGCATGGAAGTGAAGCAGAGTTTCCTTAAATCGCATAAAATAAAATTTCTTGGAATTTTCCCACCCCCGATGGGAACCGCTTGAACCATAGGCTTTTATATGTATTCAACAGCTCATCAAATGCTACGTTTTTGCGAATGCTATCTTCTCGTTTTATTCTATTCGACTCCATTTTTCATTTGATAAGATTTAACCATGTTGCTTTAATCCCACGAGATGTTTGACGTTATCTTTCACGTGAAGTATTCACCCTTTCCTTAATTTCCTTCTTTATATTCCATCTTGCACTAAAATATATCCCAAGTAAATGCAATGCATGCAAAGATTACATCCTAAATTAATTGAATTGCCAAAATTGTCATCAAGGCAAGTTAACATGGGATTTATATTTTTCACGAATCGGGCTGGTTTCGTTTCAGTAGCTGAAAGAATACAAGAATCTTTATACAAGGAACCCACATTTCCTCACTTGGTAATTTGAGTAATATTCATCTCCACACATCGTAAAGAGGACATAAGATGACGCTAATAACAGACGCAGATTAGAGGAGGCATTAAGGTAAACAACCCTAATTCACTTTTGCATACATAATCATTTCTTCCATTTTCTTATTTCTAATAGCTTGTCGTTAAAAATGGTTTAAGATATTTAGGTTTTCATTTAGCATCTTATTTTACCCAAAATAATGTCTTCAATTTATACTGAATATTTCTATGACAAAACTGGTCAACTTTCTCATCCTACATGACTGCTGACATTCCTTAACGAGATAGATTGTTGTGTTAATGAGTTTCCATATTCATTTTTTTAAATTTGTCATGCAATATACATTATAATTATATTTTATGTATTTATCTATATTTATCTTCAATTGAAATTATTTATTAAGTTTGAGAATTGGAGGGAGCAGGAGGCGACTCTTTTGCGGTCGGCGAAGCTGCCGCCCTCGTTCAAGAGGTGCTTTTTCGCCTTTGTTACGAGGCGCGGTCTCCAGTCACTGTGCTATGGCCGGAAAACGATACCTCTTGTGATTTTATGGAAGCCGGCTGAACGTATTTGAAAGGAGAGGAGAAGTTGGTTGCCATGGGCAACGAGAGATGGCGGGGGGTTATTGCCGGGGCACCGCGGTGAATCCCTCGCGGGGGGGTGGAATATCGACTCCAGCGCTTCCTTCCGGGAGATGAAAGCGACGGCGCCGGGACACGCTCGTAGAGAGAATGCGGCCTATTGCATTATTTAATTACAATGACCACAAGCCGGAGTTTGGAGTATTTTATTTAGCCTTGCCAATCCATATGTGGCAACTTACACAAGGAGCTCAACCCATGCGCCCTTCCCGAACGTTTTTCCCCCAGGCGTAATTAAAAGGGGAGAAAAAATATCGACGAAACCGCTTGAATTACATCCTAAAAATAAAGACCTTCAAATCCAATTAAAACCCTCGACAATCCATCTGAAAGGGAAGGATGCGCGTGAGGTTATCAAAGACAAGCAGTAAATACGACAAGTCATCGAGAAAAATGGAGAAGGTGCAACCGAACGTAACTTCTCAGTGATAAAAAATTTTGGAGAATGCTTCCATATTCTAGAATTGCGCCTCACACTTGGTGCAACCAATAACGACCTGATCTTCGAAACCTAAACACACATATACTTGTCTATACAACTCACGTCTTACGAATTGTCATTATTTTCCATGGCGCACTCAGTCTGATCCGTGGAATTATTTCATCCCTCGAAAATTTCATTGCGAGGTATACTGAGGTTTTTCCAGACGTTATTCTTAGTTGTCTTTTCAAAGTATCTGGCATTTTCGAAGCATAACACTCTTACAAGATCCATGCGAGTTTCTTAGACGACCGTTAAGTCCTATTATGAAGGTCGACAAGGTTTTTGAAAATACAAATAGGTTCGCTATTGTCGGCAAAACTCAGAAATTTCAGAATCCCAAGTAGCCGTAATTCATGGAAAACGGACAATGACATCGAATTTGAACGGAGTAAATTCAAGAGAAGTACCGGCATGGTGTATTTGATCGTTTTTTAATTGTTTCTGCGAAATGAAAATGTATAACTGCTGAAAATATAGTTTTGCAGGTGCGTGAAAATAATTGCGAGGCACACCAAATCTCATAGAATAGAATTAATATCCGAGCATAGTATTCTGCTGTTCTTGAGTTGATTCCATAGAAAACAAATCGTTTGAAGTGTGTCTCCTAATAAAATAGAGCTTTAAAAAAGACTTTTTATTAAATAATTAGTCAAATTTACAATATAGTTGGAAGAAGAGAGGACATGGCGCAGGATTTCAATGAATCAAGGAAGCGAGAAAAGAGGAAAGTAATGGATGAAGAGGATTCTGGGAATGACGAAGTAACATTCAGAAGAAAAGAGAAGAGAGAGAATTTATAGAGGTCATGTGCGGATTCAAGACTGCATTAATAATTGACAAACAATTTAGTAACAAGTATTTACTGTGCATACCATTAGGAATATTACATAGGTATGTATTGCACAAGTTAGTGATCGAGTAAAATTTCGGTGTAATATTATATTGCCCTAGCTATGCGGAGCGTAGCTATGTATGGCGCGGAAACTTGGTCACTGAAGCAGGAGGATAGACGTAGATTGGAGGCTTTTGAAATGTGGGTGTGGAGAAGAATGGAGAAGGTGAAATGGACCGAAAGGAAAACAAATGAGGAAGTACTAGAGATGGTGGGTGAGGAGAGGGGTTTGTTGAGAGAAATCCTATGGAGGCAGGAAAAATGGATGAAGGGCGTATTGAGCGGTAGTGGAATGTTGAAGAAGGTGATAGAGGGGAGAATGTTGGGCAAGCGAGGTAAGGGCAGGAACAGAATAGGGATGTTGGACGGGATGAAGGGAGGAAAGAAGTACACCGAGATGAAGAGGGACCTGATATAGATTAGTTTGCTAGGTGGGGAGTCACAAAATGTTTATTTGATAGTTGTGTCCATCCAAAAAACCTACCTTAAACGGTAGATTACCTAATAATAATTATATTGCCGTTTTCATTCATATTGCCGATTCATAAAATATTCAAACATGTTATTCATGCATAAAAACTTAGTAGGGAAATAAATTAAGGGAGGTAGTAAGGTAGTTTTGCTCTTTGTATACTTGAATATAAAGTAAAGATGTTTTGTTATGATGACCGATTCATTTACATTTGGAGGGGCAGGAGCCGAGTATTTTCATTCTTCTTTAAGTTGTTGAATACTGGTATCACAGAGCCCATCACCTCTGGCCGTCGAGCCTCATTAATATTATTATACTTCCATTAAAGACATAAAATGCCCATTTAACGTTAACACTGCTTTTGAATTATTATACACTCGTATAATAATTCAAAAACAGTTCACTTATGCTGTACCTACTCTTACTCACGTATTCTACGAAATCTTATCTGCAAATAAATACCAATAGCCGAATGCCAAATCTTTATTAGCTGTGCACTTCTAAGCAAAAAATGGCTTAAACATTCGAACTCTATCAAGTTACTTCTGACGGAAATCTAATCCCGTTAATGATATTTTAAAGACGCACTATCGTCCAGTTCAAGCCAAAACTACGAACTTAATGCTCCACGGTTTCGATTGATATGGTATCCCTTTTTTAAATCAGAAGAAACAACAACTAACTGAAAGAAGTTCTTTCTCAGGCATAAGGATTCAATTCGTTAAAGCTTACCTATGCATACCTGTACATAGGGTCTGCATTCTGCAGATATGACACGCATGGAAGATCGGTAGAAGAGAAAAAAGACGGTAGAGTTGAAATTTTTTCCAAATAAAGAATGGTAAGGTTAAATTGACAGGCTAGCATGCTTCGAAAGTTGGTGAAGAACATCAGGACCCGATGAAGGACTAGAAGAAGAGATTTATACATCGGATACACCCTAAGAGAGGTAATTTACTGTTACTTAAGACCATAATAGAAGGAAGTATGAAAGCAAAATATTCGGAAGGAAGGGAAGAACTACGGAAAGATGGTAAACGGGAAACGTGGGTGCAACGAACTGTGAGTAAATGAAGAGATTAGGAGGAACTGGATAGTTTGGTGTGATACTAAAAACATATGATAATTAATTTTTTAGCATTATATTTCCAAGAGAAGTTATTCAATCTAATGGTAATTTCGATGCCTCTGTCCGAATGAACAAAATATCCAATAGAAATACTGACTATTTTCCAAGGTTAAAATCTCCTCTATCCGTTTTTTTTCGTGATTTAAAATGAAAAAATTATTTAGAGACATGAGATATTTTATGACATTCTGGTCAAATAGGCGCTCAATGCCAAGGGAAAGTGGTGTCGGAGGGATAGAAATCACTTTTGGCGACGCTCTTGGAAAACAATACTCCATCAAATCGGAATCCGTATTTTTTCCCCCTAGCCGAGATGAATCGCGTCGGGGTGCGGTGGGCAAGCTGCCATGAGCTACCCTCATTCCACTAGAATTTTTTCAAGAAACATGCCCATCTCCCTCTCTTCTTATTGCGTATCTCTGCCAAACTCTTATCAGGAAATTTCCGAAAAAAACCTTGCTATTCCACCGCTCTATATGTATGGAAGGCTTTTCGTCCAATTTTTCTCATCCTGAAGTCCACAGCGCCTTACGTTAGCGTAGTTAGTTAGTCCACGTTTCCATACCCAGAATAAAACCAGGTTTAGGTGAACGGACTCCGAAGTTGATAGCCTCGGACTCAGGAGTGGTTCCCAGAGGGGGCGAAGGGTATAAGGAGAGGAGGGTGGATCGATCACTCCCTCGTCATGACGGATCTCCGGAAAATGACCTCTCGGTGAGACTATTCGTTCCGGTCCCGGACTGTAATTTTAACACCGGAGGAAAACGCTTTTGGGTTGTAAACTTTTTTACAGTAACCTATGTTTCGGAACGGGGATAAAAATACCAATCACGTTAAGAATAATTTGGTACTCGAAATTAATTTCCAAATCAAAGCCGTTAATATGGTCACGAAATTTCAACCCCCCCCTGCGAGAGGAAAATTTTGAAGATCCTTCTCTTTTCTGACTCCGACCTCGCTAGCGGGCAAATTATCTCGTGATATTGCTAATCGTAGAGGATTATGACGGAAATTCGTCGAGGTGACCTCTGTTACGTAAGTAACCAAAGAGCTTTAACCCCGGCGAGAAAAACTCGACCCTGAATAATTGGTGACAGAATTACCATTGGGTCAACCATAACCAAAATATCGATACGCCAGCAAGGCAGTACCGCCCGATTCTCTCCCTGACTCCCCTCCTTAAGTAATGTGATGTATCTCGACGGGTCCCTAAACACGTCAAAACCCCCAGGGCACACGCGACCTTTTCCCGTCGTAGGTCGAAGTTTTGGCGGGGCACATGCCTCTCTTAATAGCGTTCCGTGATTGCAAACTTGGTAGTTTGTAGAAAATTTACATGGTCGTTGTCCAACATCCTGTGGGCTTGATGCGTTCCGCAGGATACTGGGATTTGACACTGCCGGGCCCTATTTTCATGCGTACCCCTACGATCCTGGTCGAAAGTTGAAATCTTCACAAACGGAAGTACCTACGCCACAATTATAGTTTACCGAGGATAAATGAAGTCACCATTTTGACGTATGACTTCCCGGGTAAAGGAATTAGATGACCGACGTTACCAATCCAAGTATTGCAATTATAATAGTATTTCAATTACACTGGTTTCATTGCATATTACCTGTGTTTCTTTGATTTCTTGACCGTTTTTCCAACAATACTAAAATATTATCAACGTTATAAATGTTTTCGTTTGTTAAAACTTCCAGCAATATGTAAAATAGCATGCTACAAAAACGGAGATCAGTTATATGTAACGTAATGGACATCCGTAAGAAATGTATGCAGTTGTCATTTTCACGTATAAGATCATAAATTCATTTACCGACCTTATTGCCCCTTAATACAACCGTTTTCACAATGCTTTGTGAGAACTTAAACCTTAATGAAACGTTTGCATAATGGTACGTAGATACTAAAATTTTATTGGGTTCTATATCGCTCCTACTACCATCATTTTAATACTCGCGTAAAATTACAATAATTTTCTGTTTGTACCCGTGTTTGAACACACACCAATGCACAGATGTTTCTACAAAAACATTACGCGTCATCATCATCATCGATTTTGAATTCCAGGAAAATATTGGTGCATGTGTTAATAATTGAACACCCGGATTGCCAGTTAAGATTTGCAGACCGCTGTCCTTCCGTAACGCTCAGTTTTTTCAGGTTTAATTAAGATTAACAAGAGATCCAATTTCACAGACTGGATATTCTTGTAAATTTTGGAACTAGATCGTTTTATATAATTATATTAGAGAATTTTTTCATCAATGTAATAATTAATTAATACCATATTAGCTTTTTAGATCTATTATTATTATTCGGGTAAAAGCAACTAATTTACTTTCATTAAGATTCTTTCAAATGTGAATTGGTTGAGCACTTATCGAACACAAATGATAGCCTGTTCGTGTCTCATCAAAGCTAGCGAGTATTCTGCAGGTTATCGAGTAAAATATCATTTGGCTACCTGAACTATTGTAACGTGTATATGAAATGGTGCATTATTTGTATTTAATTAGAATATTTCACTACTTAGTTGTATCAGAGTATTTGGGTAGGTATCCGTTTATTCTCTCCATAAAAATTTTAGGGATTCTAGTCATTTTTATATCAATTCGAAAGATACGTCTAATAAAGAGCATGTTTTCATACATATGTCAGAGGAAGAGTCTTGGCACTCTATTTCTTATGAGTTTTAGCGAAAATAACGACTTCGGTGGCACAGAAATGCAATTCCAGGACGTCTACACCATTCCCCATTGCCGAAAAAGCATTTCCATCTGCTTAAAATACGCTTCAAAACCCTCCAAATATGGTGAATGCATACAAGGGTCCATTGCTCACAGTTATAAATATATAAATATGTATGTTTATATATATATATATATATTTTCTTGGGAATGATAATTGAGGTGGTTTCCCGTTGCCTTCCTCAATAGTGTTTTTAACGTGACACCATCACTTAATGGCCGCCCCACTGGGGTCAGACGCCATTGCAGCCGCCTCACTGAGGAACAGACTCAAACGAAATAACTTTACCTAAAATGCAATTTTCAAAAAGTTGTCTAATAAACTAAAAAGGCTACCCGAATTTGTAATTAAAAAAAAATAAACCCAGTGCATAAATAAAACCTGGCGGCGAAGTTAACACTGAATTTCTAAGGCAGGCTTCCTGAAATCCCCCAAATCGCATCACCCACGTCCGTCAATCGGGAGAGGGGTTTGTTGAGAGAAATCCTATGGAGGCAGGAAAAATGGATGAAGGGCGTATTGAGCGGTAGTGGAATGTTGAAGAGGGTAATAGAGGGAAGAATGTTGGGCAAGCGAGGTAAGGGTAGGAACAGGATAGGGATGTTGGACGAGATGAAGGGAGGAAAGAGGTACACCGAGATGAAGAGGGACCTGATATAGATTAGTTTGCTAGGTGGGGAGTCACAAAATGTTTATTTGATAGTTGGGTCCATCCAAAAACCTACCTTAACCGGTAGATTACCTAAAAAAAAATATATATATATATATATATATATAGTCACTTTCTTGGAAAACCCACGAACGTGCACAATAATGTGAATTCACTAAATAGTCATAGCAAACACAGAAACTAAAACATATAAAAGAGGGACTCACTAGTTCTCGAATTTTCGGTGGTGCAACCACCTTTCTCAAGAGGAATTAGGAACAGAACAGTTCTGTTCCTAATTCCTCTTGAGAAAGGTGGTTGCACCACCGAAAATTCGAGAACTAGTGAGTCCCTCTTTTATAT
This sequence comes from Hetaerina titia, assembly GCA_037158775.1. Lineage (NCBI taxonomy): Eukaryota > Metazoa > Arthropoda > Insecta > Odonata > Calopterygidae > Hetaerina > Hetaerina titia. The sequence continues at coordinate 48,144,783 of CM073771.1, forward strand.
GTTTTAGTTTCTGTGTTTGCTATGACTATTTAGTGAATTCACATGATATATATATATATATATATATATATATATATATATATATTCGTAACATAAATGGAATTAGCACTGGTAGACAAAGAAAAAATACAGAAACACACAAAAAGAGAAAACGGACAAAACGTGAGCTGAAAGTGTCCTCTTCTCGAGAAAGGTGGTTTAGACCACCGAAAATTCAATACCTAGTGAGTTTCTCTTTTCTGTGTGTTGTGAAATAATTTTTTTTAATTGACTTGGTTATTTTTTACAATTTAGTCGTCAAATCAGGGGGTTCATTCCATCAGAGAACATTTAGTCATTTATTGGCGTCCAATTATGTGCTGTTAGTAGTAGTCTACCAGCTAACGGTGACGATGGAACTTAAAGGATGAACGGCTTTTGATAGAATCTAGACCTTCAGGTTACTTTGCTACTGAGTGTCAGCATGACACAGAATATCCTTTTAAACCTCATATTACGTATTACAATAATTCATTTCATAGTTCTGCATATTTTCTACCTTCCATTATTTCGTCCTAAATGCCTATTCTTTCCCTCCTTCTGCCACGCTTTTCCAGTATTCTTTCCCCTTTAGTGTTCAGAATACCACTGTTTCCAAATTACGCCCTAAATATCTCATACTATTTCTTCAACACTGATTAAAACGTAGCTATATTTTTACTTTATTTTCTTTGGGGTTAAGTAATTTAGTTGACCGCCAATTCCGTCGGAATAGGATTGTTGACACGGCTACCGCATGAAATAAATTTCTGGGTGTGTTGGGATTGATTCTTTTAATTAATAAAAAGTAATTTTGAATCATTTCTTACATCTCCTTGAATTGAAATTGTATTTTGATCGCTACTGTTTCGCGACTAATGAAATTTTCCTCTTCAATGATGGCCTTGTCAACAAAGACGAATGGGTTGAGAAAGAGAATCAAATTAAAGCAATGTCAATTGGTGGACACCTTGGCGTGAAATTTTTGCTTTCGGGGTCTCCCATATAAGAAGAAACCGCACATATTAAAGGGAAGATTCCAATCTTTACAAATAATAGAATAAAATACAATTGAGATAATTTTAGTTATTTCATGTATATTTCCATCCCATATTCATTCATATTCCATGAAGCTTTGTCTTAATTTTAGCTTAATTCTGTCCCTTTTAACAGAAAAATTAGATTATATAGTGTTTAAATCATGTAAATGATGTGTCATTTTGCTCATAATAAATTTTTAAAATAAAAATGCTCCATATTCAGCTATGCAATGGTGGAGCACGCAATGTCAATTGGTGGACACCTTGGCGTGAAATTTTTGCTTTCGGGGTCTCCCATATAAGAAGAAACCGCACATATTAAAGGGAAGATTCCAATCTTTACAAATAATAGAATAAAATACAATTGAGATAATTTTAGTTATTTCATGTATATTTCCATCCCATATTCATTCATATTCCATGAAGCTTTGTCTTAATTTTAGCTTAATTCTGTCCCTTTTAACAGAAAAATTAGATTATATAGTGTTTAAATCATGTAAATGATGTGTCATTTTGCTCATAATAAATTTTTAAAATAAAAATGCTCCATATTCAGCTATACATATTACATCATGCGCCTCTTTAAGCACGAAATTAATAAGTCAATTCATAAAAATTTGAGTAAACATGAATATGCTCTACGGTGTTTATGGTTCCAAAGAGAACAATGCTCGATTTTTTCAGGCTGTGTATGAATAATTCCGAGCCATTTGCTCCACAAATCATGTTATAAAATTACCATTAACATGAATATGTTGAGTGGCTTTGATAAATTCTGATAAGAGTAATATTGGCATTGTTGTAATTCAAATACACACATTCTGAACTGTGAGATATTGACCCTACGGTCACCTGGTGGAGCCCAAGGACGAGAAGGGTCAACTAGGGATTACAATGGTTGCCTACCAGCTCGGCTTCGAGTTAATCTGCGTACGCCGATACCAACGGCACTGCTATGCATGAGCCTTTCATTCGTAAAACCTGCACGGTCTTGCAAACGCCCGCAACGCATGTGTCCATATGAACCCGCCTTTGGTGGATACAAATTAACCGGGATTGAAGGTAAACAGTCACTCGTAATGAAACACTTTAGACTAGTGCACGCATCGCGTTGTGCTCTCCCGGGTCGTTCTGGCGTGCACCGTTCCGTCCTGGTATCAGCCCATCTCTCCAGGATCTCCAGGTAGGCCTGTCCATAAGTAATTCCACGAAATTTAATTTCAATTTTTCCCCAAACCTTTGGTAGGCACGAATTCAGCACCATAAAATAAGAGAATTGTGGCAGCGACGGAATAGAGAATTCGAGTTCCAGCTCAAAATCCGCGGCAGAAAAGAGAGAGAGAAATAAGAAAGATATGAGGTAAAACGTAATAAAACCGTGATGAATATACACCATTTTTATTGCAATTAAAAAATAAATGGGCAGCCTATTTTTGGCAAAAATTAAATTACTCGCATCCAGGTTATAAGAATACATTAAAGGCATGGGAAACATCTAATTACTGGGTTAAGCGTACAGTCAATCTGGAAGATGTTACTAATTGGGATTAATGTGCTTGCTACACCAGCCATGTAGCATAAAGGAAACAATGAAATCTTTTTATAGGAAATAGAAAAGGTGAATGAAGACGAAGCTACGGAAAAATAATGGAGAACCAGTGTGTGCAGAATATTGTTCAAGAAATGGTTGATCGAATCAGTATGATTAACTTGATTTCCACTTTAATTGGAACAAAAAATGGAGTTTTTTTGCACATTTTGAGGCTTAAATACATCGCATCGTTTTCGATACAAAGATTTACATTACCGTGGATATTAAAAATTGAGATTCTTAACCATTTAGGTTTAATGGGCGAGATGGATATTGAAATTGTAGGATGGTTTTCATCCCCATCAACTGACAATAAATTTGGTAAAATACTATATGGGACCAGATTCAGTGTTTAATACATAAGAAAGAAGAGCAAATCGAATAATAGAGGTCTTTTCCCGTTCTTTCGGCCACAACGATTCCAATTCGTTACATTTCCCATATAACCAAATAGTAACTTGCATCCATAAAAATAACAAAATTATTAGATCACGATATCAGTTTTCCGAAAATTGATGTGAATTTATCTTTTATTGGACGTTTCACCCTTACAAATTCCATTGCGGTTTTTGCGGGATAAAGTACAGCAATTTAGTAATAGCACTATCACCTGTCAGTTTAATTTGGAGAATATTTACGTCATCAAATAATGCCGCGCTATTTCCACATGGTCTTGCTGCGTAATTCAAAACCTCTCAAATTTTATCACACAATATAAATTACGACATATGCAATTAAATTTCATTCATGATATGCCCGTGTTTCATACTGTCTCATACTCGGCGCGTTATCTAAAAATAAAGAAATCGGGAGACAACGGTATAGGTGTTGGAATTTCAGGTTTTCGTAAATTGTTAGAAGAAATATTTAGATCGTAAGTGTAAGTAAACTGAGTGGAAATAAATAGAACCCCGCAAATGTTGGTCTCGAGAAAAAATATGGAGGATACCTTTCAAGCGTAAAACTACAAGGAGAATGAAATCTTAAACGAATTATGCTCCAATGCTATTCCATTTAGATTTTCATTAAATTAATTTCCTCAGTGGGTTCAAAAATCAAGTAAATAAACAAATTGAAAAACCTCACAGTGAAGGGACACAAAATGTGTCCATACCGTCGCAGTAACAAATGTCGTGCTATAATGATAGAGATAAAAGTTAAAATTTTAGCAAAGATGTTTTCACCGTATTAAATTAGAATGATAACAAGAAGGCATTAAAAACATCAAGATATATACTGTATTTTGGACGGTATCTAATGACTAGGTTTGCAAGAACGCCACGTTTGCTAATATTCAAGTACGCCATGGGGTGGGCATTATTTCTCTGCAAGTTTTATTTGGAGCTCTGGATCTATTTTTTCTGCTTCCTTTGGATTTCTCTCTGCAGTATTCTCTCAATGCCTATCACCCCCTCTCTTTCCCCACTCTATCCCCTTTACCTTATACATCGTTTTCCACACCGACATTTAAAAAAATCCTCCAATGTTCACTTAGCAACTTCCTTCAATGGACATGTTTCCGTCTCATACAAATCAAAAACAGAAATTTTACGGAAATATGTTGTAACTAAAAATCAAGAAAGGCATATTTTTTTATGTCGGATTTTTAGTGTGTAATCCATCCACCCATTCCACTAACTATAGTGGTGGCGACCCTATTACCATATAAATAGATAAAAGCTGAGGGTTCCCAGCAGTGTAACTTGGAACCCAATCCAGACCCTCCAGTCAGAAGCTGAGTGGCCTATCCATGGGACAACTGCACCCCAGACTTTAAATATGATTTCTAAATTAATTATTTCATAAGTAGCTTTACAGAATTATTAATTTTATCCAGAAATTTTCAATCCGGGACATGAAATTTTAAACACCAATATGAAAAATTTAACTCAATGTTACGCGACGTAAATTAAATATTATAAATTAGGAGCAAACTCAAACATAGACATAGAATCTCAATAGTCTTTAAATCTCAAAAAAAAACTTCATTCTAGAAGACTTTCTCAGCAATCGTAAATTATGTTTTATTTTAAAGTTTTGGAAATTCATGGAACCATTCAGACAATCCAAATCTTTAATTTTATGTGAATCATCTTTTAATTAGAATTTATCTAGCCTAAATTTAAACTCAAAAAAATCTTCTTTGCTTAAAGATAACTTAAGGTTGTTATTGATCCCCATAATTTGCTTTATAGAATAGATGACAGGAATATAAATTACGAAGTGATACACCCCTCCTAATGGGCTACACTTTTGACTTAACGATTGGGTGTGTGCTTTATCACGACCCCTAGAGATTTAGTCTCTAACTTAGACACCGTAGTACACGTACTTCTAGTAAATACCATCTATACCATCTGAATTTTTGTTCAAATCTATGTTTTGATTAAAATTTAAGAAAAGCTTATGTATTGATGATACATTCCTGGTGTGTAATCTTATCCTACCACAAACTCTAGTGGTGAGCTGTGGTTATCAGATAGAGAGATTTTTTCTCACATAAGAAAAATGAATTTAAAAAACCGAGCTGATGATCTTTAAGAGTTTTCTCTCAAAAAAATAATTCGAGATCGTCGAATTTTTCAGTAGCAACTAACCAAAAACAATATGCCCGGAATTTCCGGACCAATTTACCCGTACAGCTGTAGCCGAGTTTGATTTGTATCATAAACCTAATTATTCAAATATTAAAAATGATACTTCCCCTTACGACGTACAAGTAATGGCCATGTCGGAAGTACTTCAAGACAATAGAGTTTACTGTATCCCGAAAACAAACACACGCTGAAGTATCGCCAAGGCAAACTCAAAAGAATAACTTCAGCAAACACTTTTTTTGAAAAACTTCCCAAGGGAATTGAGGAAAAATCAAGGGGCCAGAAACAAAGAAGTAGAATCAAAAAGGATTGAGAATTTTCATGGGGTAGCTTTAAAAGGATAATACTGTGCAAACATCGGAGATGTGACCCCGAGGTCTCCAGGTCTCCAGCTATGGAAATACTGAGCAAATGTTTAGCTTCCAAAAACTGGGACCACAATAGTGATAGACTTAAACGCATAGCGTATAAATTCGGAATATTCCAATTAATATCCCCCCTTTGCGTCAACACGCCGTGCAAAAATAACCGTTAATGGATCCCCTTCCTACGACACCTACGAATTAATGACATTATTTTATCGCACGGAGAGTTGAAATAATTTAATCTACTCCGGATGATAACAATAAAATTCTTCGAAGTATATTCCTGCTTGAGTTCTCAAATATCTGACCACACACTTTCCACCTTTCCTTGAATCCCTGTTGAGCGAGTTGACTCAGAGAGCCCTCTTTCTCAGAATTAGTTAGCCAACCACACCCCTACCTTTAGAGATGAAAATAAAATTCTGTTGGTCATTGATTTCTTATTAACTTCCACCACCTGTTTTGAAAAATCAGATAAAATTTTATTGGAACAGATTTTATAACAGTTTCAAAGAGTAATAACTTTAATATCTAAGAACAAGACCAGGAAACATACCACGTGGAAAACAGATTTGTCTCTTAGTGCATTTGATATACCAAAAACAGAGTAAAATAGATACAAGTAAATTTGATGGTCAGCATGCTAAGGAAGTACCGTGTGTAAAATTGTATTTAATTTTCAATAATTTTGTATAAATTATAACATAATAAACTGACATCACGGCGGTGTCTCCAAACGCAATGCAAAATAGTTATTGACGAGTTCCAAATGCATGCAAAGGTTTTATGGGCATGGGAAACTAGTTGAGCCACTATTGTGAAAAAAATATATACCAAAAGCATTAAATATAAAAGTATTTACCGACATGCATGGTATCGAGTAAAAAGTTTTTAATAGCAATTCAAAGAATCAGACTCCCTGATGCTCAAACTGAATGTTGCTACAGTAAAATCGACACAATTTGATAATTTTTGCTGATAATATTCTTCTTGTTTTCCAATAATAATGTTGTTAATTAGCGAATCCTTTTCATTTTACGAAAAATATGATTTTTCATCCGACCATTCGAAGTTTTGATGTTCGTCCTTCCAAACCGGCGGTTATCCACAGCCTCTCAAAGCCATAGTGTATTGCTTTGAGAGGCTATGGAAAGAGAAAATGTCGCCGACAAGTCTTCCAAATATTCCTTTTCCTCTTGCTTTTCTAAGCTGCAGCATCGGTTATGGTAAAGACGTGAAAGCAATGAGAAGACTTTTTTTGACAAAGCGGAACCGTAGGTTACAAAAAGCTAGGTACGTTTGTTTAACCTTTAGAAGGGAGTTTCAGGCGATTGCTGTCCTCTAGCCAAGTCACGTTACGTATTTACCTTCCCGTGTTGCTCCATGTTAATTTGTGTGCTGGCATTACCCTGAAGAATGAAAGTCACTGAGAATCGAGAAGGAAGATATCCTTCCCGTTTTCCCTTTCGAGAAGGAAGATCCCGTTTTCCCTTTCTCTAATCCTGTATACCGTCACCCTTCCCTAACCTACCCTAGTGCAGGTGAATTAACTTCCCCTTTCTATGGCTCTACCAGATCCTAAGTACCTATTAATTTAAAAAGGCTGGTATCGCTCACTCAGATTTCTTCATTGAATCGGTTTATCCAGAGCTATACAACTGTACGTAAACTGGTATGTACGTTTCATTCGAGCTCTCCTTCACAGGCTAACTCGTTCACTCATAAAAATTTGAAATCAAATCTTTTACTTCCCACTGAATAAATTCTAAAATATTTTAAATACAACTCGCTCCGATCAAACTTTGCCACATTTCTTAACTTGATACATATTTCCGGGAAACTTTTGGGAAACTGAAGATTGCAATTGTGCAACATCTTGCTTTCACTGGTTAAGTATCACCATTTGGTGAGTTGTTACAAACCACAGCTCCCTTATTTTACTTACCAGGTGATTCAAGGAGGGTGTAAGAAGAGAATCAATTACCCGAGTTTACTAGCGGCAGAGATCTACGTATTATGGCCACACATAATAATGGCCGATTGGAACAGCAGGATAAAATAAGAGATAATGATATCACTACAGACAGATTCAAGTACTAATTCCTTTGAAAGGTCCATAGTGATCATGTATTTATTAACATCGGGTACATTTCCTATTCCTACATTATTTCTTCGTAACTTCTACCTGCCATCACGCGTCTGAATAGCCGCATCTCTTCCTTTCTCTATCTACCTAACCCAAAATTCTCCCTTCTCTCACGGCCTTCAACATAAGTTTCCTTCATTCACTTTCTCTGCCTTTCATGGATGCACGACATAAATAAATCAGGTGTAACCACTACCAATATCTTGATAGAAAAAGACAATTTGAAAACTGTTTTCGACCATACCAATTACTACATCACGTAGAGAGACCTATATGTGTGTTATTAGACGTGTATGTATGCGTATTAGAATATATTTTCATGTATTTTTATTAATAAAGGAATATTTATATCAAAAAGGTCTAGTTCCCTAACGCACCATACACGAATTTTTGCTGGTTTTTGCGGTGCTGTGTATATGCACGAGTGCTTTTTAATAAAAAATTAGCATAATTTTATTTATTCGTTAGACTATTGTGTTAACTTTTAATTTCATTTTATTTAGTTAGCTAAACTTGCAACGCATTTTCTGCGTAAGTTTCATTGATTTGACCTCAGAAGCCCGAAACGCTCAACGCATACGCTTCTTTTTTATGGGGAAAAACTCTTCCCACTATTTTCTATATGTTCATTTTGAGTAACTGGAAAACGTCTAAATGAACCATTTTTAGGAAAGGGAAGAACAAGAAACTTAATTTTCATTAAATTTAACGGGATTACCTCAATTTTTCTGTGAATTTTGCGAAACCCACTCTGCCCAAACACGTCTCATTAGCATTTTTGTGGTTACCAACGCGTATGTGGCATGGCCTAATGAAATTCTCGATATTTATAGTAGTCTACTGACTTGATTCGATGATCAAGCTTTCCTCACTATGAGAGTCGTGTTGTTAATCTTTACTTCCGTCAGAGCATAACCAAATGTTACGAGTTCACCTTTAAATGAAATTAATTGCGTTCTTCCTTAAAATATTTCGAAACCATCTTATACCTGTACTATGGAGAAGATAAAACTGACCATTATCATGATGTAGAACTCGGTCGACGATTTTATCCGACTGATTCAAAATCGTAACGTAGCGTATTGATTGTCTGGTTGTTTCCGTTTTCACCGGTTGCTATTGAATGTGTATCAACATACAACGGCTGCCGCTGACGCAATACTGGAGCCGAACGATTAAACTTATATCACATGCGCAACACACATTACGCTAAAATCATAGCATTAAATTAAATATTTGCACATTAAATTTTGCAGATGAAAATTTAATGATCGCTTTTTACTGAATAACTATTACAAATGTGGAAGAGAAAGGATGAGGGGAAAAAAAAAGCCCAATCAATACGGAACCTTGACCTAAAGGGTGAAATGTATAAAATATACTTAAACGCTTAAACACCGCGATTTCAAAGTTTGAGATATACATTTCTAATAATAAAGCCGTAGGGAAACTAGAGATTTCAGAAATTATGCGTGACCTTGAGTTGAGAGCCTTTCCTCCACCGTATTGGCGGAAACTTTCTCTCTCCCACGCCCCCTCCTCTTTCCCTTAATATTTACTACATAGCTGTGCCTTTTATCACCTCACCAGATGATGGTCAATCACTCAAACTTGGGTCGTGCCTAATTTTAATATGAGGCCTTGTAAAAGTTTCCGGTCGATATATATTTTTAAAACTCCTCCACGGCGATGAACGAAGTTGAAATGAATGTCGGTATGAGAAAGTCATGAGTTGGGAAAGGGCGGAGCGGGATAAAGACGTAGCGATCAGCATCAGGGGTGTGAGCGATGGCTGGACCATAAAGAAGATTGCTTGCGTGTGGTCAATAGACGAAACCTAGATCTGTGGAGAAGACCTAGGTGTTAGAAAACATTATCCTCGGATGGACGAAACAGGAGTTATTAATCCCAGGGTACGCTCGGAGTAGAGAAAACAATCCACGAGGCCCTACTATATGGAAGTTTATTATCATTTTCACCATTCCTTTAATAATGGGTCCGCGGGCGCCCATCGTAGCATGCGCTCGCTATAATACTCCCGAGCGTAAATACCGTCTCCTCAATTTATCGAGCCCGCTCACTTTTATCCAACGTTTATAAAGAGAGTTTGAAAATAATCGATTGACGTGAGTTTCCAGGACACAATCAAAATTCACTTAAACCAAACGTTGGAGATTATACATTTGACATGAGGCGTTTTTAAGTGTATCACGCCTGCATTATAATTAATTCTTACTGCTTACGAAATTAGTTTTCGCTGAAATGCTGCCATTCGAGTGGAGTACGAATATAAGTTTAAGCAATAGTGCGCTCAAATGTTTCTAGAGTAACTCCTGTATTTGCGTCCAGTTTCATTTTCAATATTCACAAACTCTGAAAAAAACTTCTTCAAGAGATCTGTTCAAAGTAAAATCCTCCAAGTCATCGCTAAAATACGTAATGCATCACTTGGGAGACGTGGGTCACATTCGTATATTGGGTTCACATTGTATATACATACACTTCCTTCCTCCCTTCATCTCGTCCAACATCCATATCCTGTTCCTGCTTTTTCCTCGTTTACCTAACATTCTCCCCTCTATTATAACCTTCAACATCCCACTCCATTAATATGCTCTTTATCCATTTTTCCTGTCTCTTCTCCCAACCCCTCTCCTCGCCCACCATTCCTAGTACTTCCTCATTTGTTTTCCTATCGGTTCATTTCACCTTCTCCATTCTTCTCCACACCCATATTTCAAAAGCCTCCAATCCATGTCTACCATCCTGCTTCAGCGACCACGTTTCCGCGCCGTACGAATTTTACTAATTCCCTCCGACTTTCACTCCCACATCTAGCTCTTCTCATGCCTCCTTAATCATTTCCACCACATACACGTTGAACAGCACCGGTGACAATGGGAAACCCTGCCTTACACCTCTTCCTAACACTGCCCATCCGGACTCACCATTCCCCACTCGCACGTGAGTAGTCTGAGACACGTACAGGTTGCGGATCAGTCTCCTGTCCCTCCAATCCATCCCTTTTTTCACGTATGGTATTTCCCAATTCACTCTATCAAACGCTTTTTCGAAATCTACAAAATAGGCAAATACATCCTGATTGTATTCTATATTCCTCTCGATTAGTGATCTCATTACTGCAATGGCACCTCGCGTACCTCTTCCTTTCCTAAACCCAAACTGATCATCCCCTAAGTAATCATTTGCCTTACTTTCTATCCTTTTGTTGATGATCCTGAGAATAACTTTAGCCGCGTGGGATATCAAACATTGTTTTGTAATCCTCACATGATGTAGCTTTTGCCTTTTTTGGAATAGGAACTAACACCGATCTCACAAAATTTTCCGGCCAGATTCCTTCTTCATAGATACTACGAATCAGTCCATATAGGGCATTTTTCCCGTATTTTCCTAAACATTTCAACAGTTCTACAGGTATGTTGTCTACACCCACGGCCTTATTTGCTTTCATCTCCTTTAATGCCCTTTCTATTTCATCGTCGAGTATGCCTGGACCTAAGCTATCTTCTTCTACGTCATGTTCCTTTTCTATGTCTAACCTTGTCGGCCTAAGTTCTTTACCATACAGTGTTTCTATATATTCCTTCCATCTCTCTTGGATTTTTTTCTGGTTCAACTATTATCTTACCCCACTTATCTATAACTGTTAGCACAGATCTTGCCTTCTTACTTCCCGATAATAACTTAACCTTGCTGTATAGTGCACCAATTTCACCCTTCTTCTGTAAACTTTCCATATCCTCGCATTGCGTTTTCCACCTTTCTTCTTTTGCTTTATTTTCCACCTTTCTTCTTTTGCTTTCTATAAAAAAAATTATTTTTTAACTCTTTGTACTTCATTTTGCCTAACTCTGTGTTTACATTCTTCCATCTTCTTCTCTCATTCATCTTTGCAATCATCTCATCCGTTACCCATGGTTTCCTAATCCTTTTCCCGTTAACGGTTCCTATAGTGTCTTTCGCGGCTTCCGATATCCCTTGCTTGATACATTCCCATTTTTCTTCGATATTACTCAGCTCTTTCCCGTCATCCATGATTTTCTCTACAGCCTGCTGATACTCCTTCCTTGTTAATCCATTTAATTCTTCTACATTCCATTTCCTAACCCGCCACCCCTGCCTTATCTTTTGGAAACGTACTATATGTTGCATTTCATAACTACTAAATTGTGGTCAGAGTCCGCATGCGCTCCTGGAAAACTGTGCGAATTTATCACTCTGTTCCTAAACCTGTGCTTAACCAAAATATAATCTATCTGATACCCTTCTGAGTCAGCTGGCATTTTCCATGTATACCTACGCCTTTTGTGGTGTCTAAATCATGTGTTGGTGATGACTAACCCCTGTCTCCTGCAGAACTCAATTGCTTTCTCCCAGCCTTCATTCCTCGTGCCTAAGCCATAGTCCCCCACCTCATCACCATCTCTTCCTTCGCCTACCGTCACATTCCAATCAACCATCACTATCAAATGCATCCCTGCAGGAACACTCGCGATGATATCCTCTAACTATTCGTACGTCCTATCGATTTCTTCCTCCTTATGTTTGTCCGGGGGCATGTTACCAGAACAATGACCACGTTTGTCGGTTCTGCTTTAATCTCTACGAATTCCCTCTAATCTCTTTAATCTCTATCAGCTGCTTGCTCTATGTTGCTACGCTTCTGCCTTCCCCTTTATTTAATGTAAAGGCAACCCCTCGTTGGCTTTCGTCCCCGTCGCGGTATATTATTCTATAATTATCACTCCAGTAATCCCCGCTATCCTTCCATCTTAACTCGCATATGCCTAAAACATCTATATTACCTCTTCTCATCTTTCGCTTAAGATAATAATGTAAATGGACTAGTAGACAAAAACACAGAAACAGAAACACAAAGAGGGACTCACTGGGTCTCGAATTTTCGGTGGTGCAACCACCCCTCTCAAGAGGAGTTAGGAACAACTCTTAGAAATATATATATATATATATACATATACATATATGTAAATATATATATATATATATATTTAGGTAATTTACCGGTTAAGGTAGGTGTTTGGATGGACACAACTATCAAATACGCATTTTGTAACTCCAAACAAAACCCAATCTAGCAGCCTAATCTACATCAGGTCCCTTTTCATCTCTATGTACTTCTTTCCTCCCTTCATCCCGTCCAACATCCCTATCCTGTTCCTGCCCTTTCCTCGTTTTCCCAACATTCTCCCCTCTATTACCTTCTTCAACATTCCACTTTCTATCGTGCCCATCATTACATTCTTGGGAATGATATTTGAGGTGGTTTCCAGTTGCCTTCCTCAATAGTGTTTTTAACGTGACACCATCACTTAATGGCCGCCCCACTGGGGTCAGACGTCTTTGCAGCCACCTCACTGAGGAACAGACGCTGCGTGGACGACCTTTCGTCTGGCTCCTAACCTTCTACCAGGAGCAATTATTTTTACTCCAGCCAGCACAGCTCTAGGGGTCATCGGAACACACAAGTCCTTCCACCACGACAAGGTCCATGGGAGGGATATATATTTAAAAAATATATATATATGCACAGATACAAAATATTCAACACAGAAACATAAAGAAAGGACACTCACCGTGTGTATGTGTCTTCGACGGCCCGGCCGTCGTCATCAGTAAGTGTCCTTTCTTTATGTGTGTTTCTATGTGAGGAATACTTTGTATATGTGCGTCGCCGGAGAGCGTCCATTTCAAAATATATTTATATATATACATTCTCATGTTTCAATGTAATATGTTTCTCAGATGTGCATCGTCAAAAGTATAAATATTCTCTATAAAATTTAACACTGTATGACTATTTATAATCACTAATTATATACTTACTAATAATCACTGATTTCTATTCAATTCAATTGTTTCAGCTCAAAATATCGAAAGAAACAGCGACTCTAGTGGCCTACGAACCGCAGCCGAGAGAATATAGCCGCAACCGAGAGAATAAAGGATAAACGTGCCTTCGGAATTAAAGAGGAAGCAAAAACTCTCAGTATGACATGATTGTTGATAAAAAAACTCAATAATCTGCCAATGAAATTTCATTTTAATTCAGTAATCTATTCAAAAAAATTTAAAGCATTAAATGAATGACTAAATGACAGCACTTTAGCATTCCGACGAGTTAGGATTTAAATAATTCATCAAGGTCTCTGATCACAATAGCATGAGGAAATCATTCAAGATTTTCCCTCGTATATTGAGATTAGGGTCCAGTCAGCGAAAAGAAAGATGAATTCCTCCAATAAATTCTCTGAGTTAGATGAATGAAAGAGCTTCAGTTTGCATTGAGTAAAAGAAATTCAGTATTTTTTGCGAACGTGTTTCACGTTGAAAAGATCGCTAGAATTTTCACTTTTTGGAATAAGGAACTTTTAACCAATGAAAATAAATTATCTTCCCAAAATATATTATTGAAATGAATGAGTGGAAGACACCAGGTCAGTGATATAAACCGCTTATCGCAACAGAAATATGTTCAAATTCTGATGAATAATTGAATTTGATTTGTGTAATTTTCCATTCTGTACTCGTAACCTTTATCTCCCTAGAGTCCAAACGGAATTACGAGCGCGACCGCTTTTAATGTTTCTTTTCCACTCTCTTTTTCAATTAGCATGGGTATGCATTCCTTTCATTGAGCAATGGTTCATGAAAATGCATGGTACGTTTATTTAGATGTGTAATTTCAAAATGCTAATTAACATTGTCGTTTAAAAAAGACATATATTAATAGTACTCTGTCTAAACTTCTTTCATTGTAGAATTTTAACATTGATTTTTTTCAACCACATAAAAATGATTACATTTTTAGATATCCAGTTGAACACTGAAGCTTTAGATCGCAATTACATTCTTAAAAAATTCCAGTTCATTCAGGTTTACGATGAATCGTGTCTTCGCTTTTAAAATTCATATTATCTGTCTACTTTTGAGACAGCTGGGTGCTTTTCCAAAAAAAAATTTTAACCAGAAATACAAGTGTTTGCTATCGTTTTTCTTCCGTTTTCAGAAGAGGAAAAATAATCAATTTTGATACCAGTGAACATAATCCATGCGGCGGTACCCATGTTTACGGGAAATACGGGAAAAACACTACAGACAAATAAATGGTTGGTACTTATGATGGAGGTTTAATATAATGTTAATTAGTGTGATTAGGGAAACCTGGGCTGGGAGCCCCTTGAAATACGAAGAGAACAAGCGAGACTTAAACTTTTAGAAAGATTCAGAACCAGCGAGTTTAGCGATGACACAAAAGGAATAATAATGGCCCGACACTACTTAGGTAGATCAGACACAAAGATAAAATTAGGGAGATAGATTCCAATACAGATAGATTCAAATACTCATTCTTTCCCAGAACAATCAGAAATCATAATAGTAAGAATCCGAAGACCATTTAGAAATATTACAAAACATTTAAGTTACACGTCGGAACAAAATTAAAAAGTCAAAATTGTGCATGTGTATGTTTGTTGGTAGTTTGTGGGTTTGTATGTGTGTGAAAGGGTTGGGGCGAAAGGGTTCGTGCATGAATGTTTACCATGCTTGGTTTGTGGGCTATAAATTTGTGGCTTCTGCATGAGGTTTTTTTTCCCTAATTTACGGGTGGTGCCCTAACACCCGCCGCCAGACGCCCTTGCGGCGGCTTGCGGGGTATTGAGTAGACGTAGATGTAGAAACCTGTAACCAGGTTCAATTCATTAGCTATAAAACATCTAAGAACGTCATATTTATGAAATATATTTTATTATATATACATATATATATATACATACAAATACGAAGTCCCGCCATGCGGCGCACAAATATTCATTCAAACATAGAAATATGTATAAGGAAAGGGGATATGAAAACACATAAAAGGCGAACACAGGACACGTGGGGAAGGCGGTTTTTTGAGCAGATCACGAATGTAAAAATATTTTCTTAACCGGGATTTGAACACCGGACCTTCCACTTGCCGGGCGCAAGTGGAAGACAAAACGACAACTTGCGGAAACTTTACTGAAAGATTCAGTATTTTTTCCTATTATAACAGCCACTATAATATTGGGTGTACATTTACTATTGAATTTTTTTCATTTTTTCCATGTTTTTACATACTTTTTCTGCTAATGATCATAAAAAATTCTCCCATTACTTGTCTCAAAACATGGAAATAACAAGCCAAGATCCCATGTAACTTGGACATTACTTCCTTCAAATCGTTTTCCTATAAATCACCAAAGTTAAAGATATTATTAGCTGAAGATAGCATTTACCATTACTCAGGTCTATTAAAAGCCTTTCATTTCAAGGGTAAATGTAGGAGTAGTATCGATATTGTTTCTTTTCCACAGTGTATGCTTTAATAGTTTGTTTTTCTTTTAAAACACTTTTCTTTTGAGATTAATGTATTCGTCATTAGTCCTACTAAGTAAAATGAGCCGGTAGCAAATAGGTCATAAATGTTGGTATAATTCTTGACGCCCAATAAAAACCAAAAATCCGCTTATAAGCTATGATATCCGATTATTTATTAAGCTATTTTCGACATACAATGCATTGTGAACAAAATAAGAAAATATAATCATTTATCCGTGTGACGGTTTCTTTCTCTCACTAAATACTCAATTCTTTCTGTAATATATTAAAGAGATAATAAAAAAGCGATTTAAGAAAATCCGTATCGGTTTCCATAAACATAGTTTCCATATCTTCCACGCTTAAAAAATATATATGAACGGTACGTTGAAATATGGCTGAAACGACTAGTTCAAGATATTAGACCAAATAAGATCATATGAACTTAGTCTAAATGTTAGAAATAAGTATTTATGATAATAAGACAGTTGGTTGAAATGAAATGAAACAACTGACTTTGTAATTCCACAACCTGCGTCGTGTTTTTGACTAAAGTGCGTGGAATTACTGAGTCAAATTAATTAATTTCATTTCAATTCAATATGTTATGCAATTTCCATAAAGTTACACCGGAGACAACAAATTTTAAACATGTAATAATAAGCTTTCATTGAACATACTCACAGACAGACATAATTAAAGTGTGCTCAGTGAACCACAACATAACCATTTTGTTGTAATGCTGAAGTTAAATATTTTCATGATAATAGTAA
Organism: Hetaerina titia; assembly: GCA_037158775.1. Taxonomy (NCBI): domain Eukaryota; kingdom Metazoa; phylum Arthropoda; class Insecta; order Odonata; family Calopterygidae; genus Hetaerina; species Hetaerina titia. The sequence continues at coordinate 48,161,701 of CM073771.1, forward strand.
TATCTTCTATTCATGGGTAAAGTAATAATGGGTAACCAGCGACTTTCTTTCATATTGCCTTATCTAAGCACTTTGTGCACGACAATCAGAACGCTACTTATGATTTCTTGTTATGAAATAGTGTATAATATAAATAAATTAGAAAAATTCGTTATTTAATAGCCATTCCTCGTTTTCTTTTAGATTTTTTAGCTTAAGTCAAAGCCAAAAAACTAAAACTGAATAACCACATTTAAGAACTAGAAGATATACAGATAGGACCATATAGAGAAACCTACGGCAAAGAAAAACAAAATGAACTAGATGCACCTTGAGAGACAGTGGGTTTGTAAGAAACATAGCAGAGGGCAAAGTTGAAGGGAATATCCCTCGAGTAGATCAAAGAGATAATTCCGAAACATGAGAACAATTAAGGATTATTATTAATTGCCTAATGCAGAGAAGCTATCAGGCGGTAAGGTATTTAGCACGGAATAAAGAAGAATGAAGGGTTGCAGTAAACCAATATTAGGATTTATATCCTGATGGTTATGATTATCAAGTGTCAAAAAATTTAAATAATAATCAAAATTGCCCAATTATGCCAAATAAAAAACAATGTCTAAATTCAGTGATATTTTTTTCCTACCAACTTTGGCTTAGAATCCATCTGGTTGTCATTAATGATTTGCCAAAGAATCACACGCTCCTTAGCATATATTACAATCTAATGATAATAAAATATATTGGAAGATTATGGCCTCATTAAATCTTCAAGAATATTCTTTCAATCTCTGCCGATGTTAGCAGACCTTCACATAAATGTCATCGAACAAAAGCGAAAATATGATAGTGTTTCTAATCACTGGGTGATATTTTCCTTCCAAATGAGTATTATTAATCCCTGTGTATTTTTACGAAAGTTCCCACCGAAACTCAGTTTTGCTTGGCATGAAGTATTTTTACGATATCCTTGGCTGTGCAGTTATCTACATAAAAATTCTTAAAATTCTGTAACATTGATATCATCAAGCGTTAAGATTTATCTTGTTAGAGATTCTGAGACTCACTTCTTAAAGCTCCATAACTTCAAGCATATAAGGGGTACCTGATGAAAGCTATATTTTTCAAGTGTATATACATTCGCTCGTGACTTTATATCAAAATTGAATCAAAACTGGAGAATAGCTGCGAATAGAGCCATAGCTAAGGTACCGCCAACAGGTGGCAGTGAGATCAATAGGAACCCTTAGGGACGAAATATTTCCTTTTGGTTTTCGATACAACCGTTGAGAAGTTTTGTGTTAGAAGTTGCTATTTTAAGATATTTCTTTTCAATAATAAATGTTTTTTATAAACAAGTCATATTTCTTCTGAGTGTTCCTCATTAACTTTGTCGCTTTTAAAATAGCAAAGTCACTCTGAAGTATTTTTTATATAATCCGAGGTTATTTAAACGTTTGTTGTTATTGTTATTGTACCATTACATGGATAAATAAACACCTTTTTGAATTTGAAAGACGAAATATAGATTTCAAAGATAAAAACTTTATTAAGGTAGCCATTATCCATGTGAACCTCTCTCCCGAACCATAGGTCAGTCATTTTCAACTGCAGAAATCAATATCATTACAATCCTTCTCATCATATTTCTCATGAGATCATAAATATTGAAGAAATGCTTTTCATTTAAAAAATATTTGAATCTAAAATGTTTTACAGACTTTAGAGCCAATTCATGAATGAAAATCTACTTCATTCAAAAACGTAATTACTCCATTGCTGTTTCTCGTCATGTAACCTCCTGTGTCTCCCTGTTCATACACCGATGGAAAGAAACAAATGTCTTTTTCTTACGCGACAATTACATTTTACTTGAGATATTTTTAGTATGCTCCCTTAAAGTTTTCGTAAAACACTTTTGATTAGAAAAAAATCTCAAAGAAAAAGGTATTTCAAAGATTACATTATCCAGAAAATGAACTGAATTGGTTATGTTCTGAAACGAAAAGTGCAGTTCATGTAATGCATGTTTTATTGTTCATCTATGCGTTTGGGAGTATCATTCTGCCATCATTGGTGACTCACTTAACGAAAATTCCAATATGTAGCTATAGTTTTACTTTCGTAAATTGAGTAATTTTATTAACACGAGCCAAGTTTCCAATAAAAGATTAATTTTAGCTTCCTCTTGAATATAAAATGGTTAAATACTTTGCGAAAAAATATGAAGGTTTGGTGAGATTTATATGCAAGAAAATAAGTAAAGAAGTCTGAAAAATATTATGTATTGCATATTAGTATTTAATCATTAGATTAATTATTTTGTGTTTAGAATAAGTCAATTGAGGAAAAATAATGGAGAATGTTTAATTTTCGGTGACTTATGGCCAGAGAAAGTAAACAAATTTCACTTAGAATAGCACTCGTTTTTTTTTAAATATATAAATATTAAAATAAAATATATATTTTATTTAATAAATTTATATTTAAAATAAATATTTTAAAAAATATTCTTAAATTCAACAAGAAGAGAGACACCGCGTCGGAAATGGCTGCATTCAAAGATTACGCAATTTTTTTCAATGCAGCTAATGAATGTTATTTTGTTAATGATCGTTAATGATCTAACTCTTGTTACGCATTTCATTTTGATTGACCACTGCATTTCCTGTAAAGAAGATAAGAAAGAAATTTCAGATGTTAAAATATTGTTTTATATCTTTCAGGCACCACAACCAAAGGTTACACACAAATCTAACGACGTTGCTCCTTCAGTAAGAACTATAAGGATGGGCAAGCCACCGTGACACTTGATTAAGGATGCATGTAAAAAACAAAACCTATAAGATATTTCAAGTAGAGTTTGTTTAAGTGCATAAGTAAAACTCTTGAAGTGGATAAAATATATCCCACAATCGATTATTCAATGCACATTATATTTCATTCGGTTCTAATAAATATTCTTTAATAATTAACGATAATATTTAACTTAAACACTTGAATGATTTTGATCAGTGCAACAGGCAAAGAAAATTGCCTAAAATATATATATATATATATATATATATATATATATATATATATATATATATATATATATATATATATATATATATATATATATATATATATGTATCAGCGGGTCGCGGTGGTCCAGTGGGTAGAGCGTTAGACTACTGACCGGAGGGTCCCGGGTTCGATTCCCGGGCAAGGCTCTGGGCACCTGCAGCTCCACCCAAGCTAGTTGATTTTTCGGGTACCAGATCTTCCTGGGAAACCATAGCCGGCACAGAGAAAGGAACTGGCCCCCCTACCCTGATGTGTGAATATTCACACGTCGTCGGGCTTGGTACATGGGTGAGCTCTACCATCACCTACTAAACCGACCTTCGGGTTGATTACTGTGTTTATGGTTTATATATGTATCAATACTATACTTGTTAGGGAATTATGCATCAGAATCAGGTGATAAATTTCAGCAAGGGAACGATAAAAGTTTGCCGATATACAAACAACTTCCACCAGAAATATTCCACGGGCTGTGTATTTTTGCCATATAGTCGTTTTTAAATTTATCTGTTGCATGTGTTTATGAAGTTCTCAATAATTTGAATATCAGTAGAGATAATTTGCGAATTTCTGTATCGAAGAAAGTTGAGCGTATTAATACAATGGAGTAAAATCATTATTACATTTAATAATTTCATTTTATTTTAACGGCCAATAAAAGAAACACATGTATCTTATAAATTTAATTTCAAGCTGACTAAATACAGTTTATAATATATAATATATTTTTATATCCCGGTATAGTGTTTTAAATGTTATATCGTTGATATCATGCAATGTTTTCATATCGAACTCAAACATTATTTATCACAATTTTAAATCCGTCTTAATTGCATGAATCCAATGTTTCCACTTAGTCACGCATGACATTTTTATTAGATGAGAATAAATTTATAAATGATGATTTTAGATTAATTATGTTTAAATTAATAAATAAAAAATTATCTCTATCCTATCCTCCAATCTTCCTCTCCATTGATTAAAACCTTAATATTACCCGTTAAAATGACTCCGTAGAACTTAACTGGGAGTAATAATAATTTAGGATCTGAATAAGGCAAGTTCAAAGGTCTCTGTCCTCAGTGGGATAGACAGTTAAGTTATGGAGTTTTGCTCAAAGCACTATAATATATTCATTTTACACCAAAAATGGAAACTTTTCCATTAGCTGATTCAACAAACAAATATCAACCAGAAGTGACAAAAAACAATGAAACAAAAAATTAACAGATATATTTAGCATCATGACAGCGTTGAAGGGAGATGAGGAGTAAGGTCAATCAAGGAATTGTTAGCTACAAAGGCATAAAATAAGAAGGGGATTCTATAGAAGAGAGTACGTGGCATATAGAGAGGCGGAATTTTGAAACCTCTTCATGGTTGGTTTAACGGGTGAAAAGAGGTGGAAAGGGTATTGTAAAGAGCCACATGAGATCATTATTTCGAAAAGAACCTTTGAAAATATTACATAATAATTTCAGGAAAGGTATCATGCGGAAAGAATGGTCATGAGAGCCTAGGACGGAAATAACTTGTTCTTTTGAAGAGTTTCGGTGATGTACAATAGGAAGATAACAATTGACGGAACGGTTGAGGAATTTCAATGTCGTGGGGCAGGTTGTGAATCAAATGGGAGAGCAATCAATATTCTAAAGGGATCAATAGGATGGGGTGGATACAGCCGAAGTTCACAATTCGTAAGGTAAGGGGTATATGTAATGCCCGTATCCCAGCGAGGGAGGCCAATGGCCATTGCCTTTTTAGAAATATTTATAAAATGGTTATCAAACGGGAGCCTACAATCGAAAAGTACCCTTAGATCCGAGTGGGTTTTCACAGATGAAATTGGGCATTGTCGGGGATGTATACTGTCGAAAATATGCATAGCTCCATCAATACCCTTGAATATCTTGCAATCATCGGCATACAGCACTTATTGGGGATGAACCAATACATGTTATAACATGTTTATAGATAAAACAACAAGGGGCCAATAACAATACCCTGTGGTAGCCCGTAGGAGACAGGTAGGTGATGATCTGTCAGTGGGTATACGCTGAACGCGAGAGTAAAGGAGGTAAGCAATGACAGTTAATAGAATAGCGTCGATATTATAACGATTCTTAAGCTTGTGAATTAGACGTTTATGGCCAATGAGGGCCTTTGAAAACATAATTATAGTATGCATCGCCTGCCGTATACATCAATATAGCATGCATCACATATTGAGAAAGACAATGAAAAATTAAGTCCCTATCATTTTTTCATCCTTAACAATGGATCCTAATAAGAATAATAAATTTCAAAAACCACAAGTCAGCATAAAAGGCCGTGTGACGTTGTGCAAGCTCATGAAGATATAATAGGCACTTGCTGAAAAATATTCACTAAGAGGAAGATAGTTTGCATTCAGTGACGATGGCGTAGATAATGGTAGTGAGGTGTGCAAGGAAAACATGATAAGACCAAGGCGAGGAAATCATAAACATGTGTTAGAAAAATGATCTAAATCTTGATCTAGATCTAAATATGGATTCTATTTCGATCTAGATCTAAATATCGTCTAACGGCTTGTTCGAATATAGTAATAACCATAGGAAAACGTGGAAAACCATGGAATATATAAGGAGATATCATTTTGATAATATAATATTATGGTTAGTCAAAGTTTACACTGTTTCCAAGTACGCAAACTTGGATTCAAATATGGCATTCATGTACATGCCACGTCAAATTCAAGAGGACAGGAATGGGTTGGTGGTCAAGAGTATGGAATGTAGGAGTTTTGAACGAAACGAATAAGAAGAATATCTGCCTAAAATAGTTCATATAATCTTAGGACAAAGGAATACCAACAGAAGAATAAAGAATAAAGTTAGGATCTTGAGAGGATAAGTAAAGCATAGATGGAAAAAAAGGACGGTAAATTGAAACAGTATTAAGAGTCCAAGGATCACGAGAGAAACAGTCACGAACGTAGAGGGGAGGAAATGAAAAAACGTGAGCTTTAGAAAAGAAAGAAGAAACTGTATAGCATTTACTGTAATAAATAGAGCGGTTGAAATTCGCAATGATAGGGATAGAGACGGGGAGAAATTGATGGATAGGAAACAAACAAAGAAACAAGGAGAAGGGAAAAAATTTATATCAGCTTTTAAAGCATTTTTCAAAATAGATCTGCGAATCTTCGTTGAACGGCCCAAACCCGTGAGTTACCTTCTGGCTCTGCGTCTCGCTAATACTCATCCTTACCGATACCACCTACCTATACCACCATAGATGCGAATTGTCGAAGTCTTCATTTCTCTTACTCTCATGGTAATAGCTGATTGCGGGGCCATTATTTTCTTCTAAGACGTTTAGAGTTATTTTCCGGTTGCTCTACTCGTGCCATTGCAGTATTTCTACTTGCGCTGCATAGGAAAAATTATGTAGCACTACAGTTGTACAGAGGGTAGACGTAAAGAGTGCTAACGGAAGCAATTGAGATGTGAGCATTGGCCTTGATTCTAATTAATGTAAATTACTATTTCACCGTTTTGACTTCTGAGAGTGCAAAAAAGAATATTAAAAAAATAGTACTTCAAATGTATTGTCATCACCAAAAATCATCATTCTAACCGCTGTCTGATAATAGTGTTCTAATGACCTGCAAGTTCGTCCACCCCTTACGGCTTCCGCTGTCTATTACGAGAAAGAAGCACATGGTAATCAAGTACATGACTGAAAAGGTAACTAGGCACCCCGCTAGAGCCTATGGTCCTCCAATTAGTCACCACGAAGTTTTATTTCGTAGAAAAAGGTGAAGTTGGGGTTTACCCCTCAGTAAAAAAGGTTATTATTATTTAAATGTTAAAATGAGTTTTTGGTTATTATTCTTTCTCTGAGTTGTAAACTCCAATGATACAGTGTTCAATAAAGCAATTTCTTTGATGGAAGCAAATATATAATACAAATATTGTACTGAAGCCAAATTAAACTATTAGAATACATTTCAGGAGAGTAGAAAATATCATCGTGAGATAAATACTTATTATTATTGTATTTATTTATACAACGTCTTAATACTGCATGATATCTATTTATTCTCGTTTATTTCATGTTTACTTCATTATACATTATCATTGATCTTTTCCTAAAATCACATGGTTAAATAATTATATTTATATATTATATTTTATATATTATTATTAGGTAATCTACCGGTTAAGGTAGGTTTTTAGATGGACACAACTGTATATTATGTATAATATATATATTAGTGTAATTATATGGAGACTATAAATATATGGAGACCGGAAATCAAGTATTCACACCCCTGCTCATTTTAGTGGACGTTCCTGTGTTCATAAAAATGCTTCAGCATTACGGAGGGTAAAGATTACGTCGTAAGGACAATGGGTAAAAGTACCACAAAAAGATTTATATCTCGGGGTGACCCTAGTAGGCAAGTGGGCGTAAGATGTTGAGATAAAAAGGGGAGAGAAGTTATCTCCTACCTTGAGAGAGGAAGGGAGAGATGAAGGTTCCGTAGTGGGGGAAGGGAAAATAGTGGTAATTTTTAAGAGAGGTTGTGTGTGTGTGTAAAGGTCCCATAAAGGCTATGGGGATGTCCTTTAATTACGTAAGGCTCTTGAAGGGAAGCGAGCGCGTCATCTCATTAAATTTCCCTACGGGGTGTCGCGTGAGAGTTTCCAGTGAAATCTTACAAGAGTTTTTTATAGTGATGGGTTCTTTCAGCCGTTTTTGATGAAGAAATAATTGTAATTATCCTTGATCAACAAACAAAGTGGTGTGTAAATACCCTCTAATTAAACTGTCGTATCATAACTGTTTAAGAATTTTTTAAGCTATAAAAAACCTTTGATATATATTTCCCATTTGATCGATTGTGTTTGAATACCACTAAAATAAAAAAAAATTCTAAAGACTTTTTTCAGTGTAAACACGTAAATAAGTTCATCAAGATTCTAAGAGAAAAAGTGCTATCGTCAGGCTTAAATATGTTTCCTTTTCTCCTTTTTCTTTAATTGCCAGTTTCATATTAACCATAGCGCCCATGGAACGTAGGCAGAAAATTTGTATTGAGTGGAAGGAGATGGTTCATTTCCTTACAGAGAGGGCAGGAGGGTGAAGGAGGGGAGAAAAGGCTTTAGCTAATATAAGAACGCCCCAATTAAAAAATACATGAATTTTAAATGTCTATGTGTATCGTGGGTTCAATCTCTAATTCATATTGTACACTTATTTCTTATTGGCTATCGGTTGTAGTCGAAATGCAGTATTTATAAAACTGAAGTCTACATAGTTTTCATTAAACCAATTCAACAATATTCGTATTTTCCATTATTTTTATATCAATTACAAATATATAACTTTAATTTATCCTTCGTGACATATTATTTTTGCGGTTTCAACTGCGGTTTAATTGTTTCAATTGGAAGAATAAATGTTCTTAAATGTTTAATAAAATATGTATTAAAACTAACTTAAATTATTTTCTTGCTATAAACGTTCCTTTAGGCCTCATAATATTGATCAACATGACTTAAATTTCACCCAAACCATAATTTTATGTACAAGAAAACACAATAAATTTAAAACGTGATATTTTTTCAATGTTTTAAACTTTTCTAGGGGTGGTGAGATTTTAAATAGTAAAGGAAACCCATAAAACTACCATCAAATTCAATTTACTGTCCATTACAAAGTAAAATTTTATATCTCTACCTGTGCACATAGATAGCATTCGTAAACCATTAATACAATTTCAGATTATTTAGCAACGGAAAAACTGGCGACATTTTTAAAACATAAAACCATCACAGCAGTCTTAAATATTCAATGTAACTATATTTTTTTAACATTTCTCTAAACATTTAATACTGTCGTGTTTGTCGACTATGTTCAATCTATATCCTACCGACAACTGATCAATATCTCGCTGTTCCGCTGTTATTTCGCTGTAATTTCGTAGTGGCTCATAAATACCCACCAGCACTCACACAAGCTAGTTACTAAGAGTGTAAAAACTGATATAATGAACTATAAATAATTACTTTTTCCAAAATCCATACCTCTATTACATACATACATCACATACACCAACGCATTTTAGATGCATACAAACATAAAGTGTTGCTATAGAATGTGAGTGAGTATCCAAACAATATTTGTGTTTGACTTTGGCGTTTTTAATATCAATTTTAAATCCCATCACGTGACCTTTCTCATGAACGTCTGAAAACAATTCCAAACTACATGATTGCTCAAACTATAAGATCTCGTAACAAACATTTTCAATACTGTCGGAGTATTTTTTTAAATGGTCATGGGAATTGTGATAGTGACCATAATAACGTATAAATTAGAACTGTAGCAGTTAACACACCCTTAAACGTAAACAAACTTTCATTTACATGATGCAAAAGAAAGTATGAAGTCTTTAAGTTCTTCTGTACCGCGTCCATCGAATCCCGATACACTCCATCGTTTACGCTTGTTTAAAACGACGTCATGCCTAAAATGCACAGCAATGCGTAATCCGCGGCATTACCACGTAATGTTCATGTGAGGCATTAAATAACAAGGTCAAATGGACGACTTTTCTCTTAGTGAAATCCGTCCTGGATTCCATTTGGTAAATTTGATCATATTTTTAATAAAACAATATATTTACAACCATTGATTATTCAATAGTTACAACAGCACAAACAGGTCTGTAGATAAAGTTTCCCCAAAAAACATTAGACCTTCAATGCTTTTACATTCGAGCTTCATATTTTTTTTCAATGACTGTGGTTGAGCGGGAAGATTTGAATTCGGTATTATACCTCCATTATGGCAGATATTCGTGAGTCATTGTCGCAATTGTTGAAATGTTATTTACTCCTGGGCGATTATTCTTGGTTATCTTAATTAAAATTAGATTTTGTTCCAAATATTGATGAAAAAACCTTTAATTAAGTGATGACAAAATATTATGAAATAGAATAAGTAAGAAATAATTAAGTCATTAGGCTTTAGAGGGCTGCGGGAGATGCCGCAACAGTAACTTTTAACGGAGTCATCCGCTAACATGCATTTCAATGCAGCAATATTAATGCATGACAATAAAAATATCCTCTGGTTGTGCAATAAGTCCCTTCCATGAGAAATGTGCATCTTTACCATACATTATTCAGTAATAAATAAAAATAATTTTACTAACCATCCATGTATAACAAATAAGGAATGTTGACGATGTCTAGCTCTTCAATTAAAATATAAATATATTAAGGAAATGTAAGTTTGTACGCATTAATGAAAAGAAGAAAAAGGATTTTTTTTTATTTTAGATTAGAGAAAAGATAGCCTGTATTCGATAAGTAATGACACTGAGAACTAATATATATTGCGAGTAGAGATCCTAATATCCAGGCGAGACTAAAAGTGGATGCAACCTTGTTTCTTCTTTCTTCAGTTGTCCTCAATATGTCAACACCAAAATCAACGAGAATATTGTATAAAACTCAATAACCATTTGCTTCAGTTCCAAATAACATTTATTATAAAAATATTTTTCATAAAATCAATTTCAGGTTAACATATTTTTTATTTACCACTGCACCTGGAGCTTAGTTATTATCTTGAAATTGTTCTCTAAATGGTGAAATCTATATAATATTACACTAAGAAGTTTGTTTTGTAATACTATGGTTTAAACTTTATTGAGAATTTTGGGTACATTTTTTATTTTCTTTATTGAGAATATAGGAAATGTAGTACTCAAATGGTAACGAAGAATACCGAAATATTATGAAAACACTGACGTATACTGTTATTGAATTAATATCGAAATGTAAACCCAAGGTCAATTATACAATGGTCTCACCTCTGATTAGGTATTCGAACAGTAATATTCCAGTGGTTTACACACACAACGGAGAACGGTGACGTAAACCATTTAACAGCTAGGCTGAGAATCACTCACGGAGCGAAGGTTAAATTATCGATTAAAGCCCTTGCATAAATTGAATGGAAGTCTCTTTAGCAGCGATGCTGAAAATGTATTATTACCCCCATCGTACTATGGTAGGAGAGATTATGTGCATAAAATTAGAGATAATGCAGATAAGTTAGAGAGAGCAAAATATTAGAGATTAGTGCAGAACAGTTTTATGATATCATTTTTTCCACGAACGATAAGGGAGCATAATAACATTGTTCGACCGTGTAGGGTCATGTTCGGGTAAAAATTAGTATGGTGTGTATTGTATGCCATACACCCTAACGGTGGCTTGCAGGGTACAAAAATAAATAAATTGTTACACATCTATTTTTCATGGCAGTGTATATTGGAAGCATTACAGAATGATGTGACGGATTCTGTTTCAAGACCTTTCTGGTTCAAGTACCTAAACATGAAATCGAGGGTAAACGCAACGCAAAAACTGTGGAATCGGTTAAAATGACGAAGTGAGATAATATTTAGTTGATTATATTTGGAGAACAAACTAGGTCGATTTAGTAGTTACTGAATGTAAAAACATAACCCGGCGCAAAAGGAAAGGGTACCAGGAGGCATTGGAAATTGATGGGTGAGAATAAGGAAACGGGTAAGCACGAGGTTTCCTATTAATATTTTCAGGCTATTAATGAAAATACAGTGATTTATTGTTGAAAATGGATTTATTGTTTTTCGACGTATTTTCCATGATAATCAATACGCTTTTGCATGTGCTCGAACCATTTACGTATCAATTTTTCCACTCCGATTGAGGCACCTCCAAAACATGGTTTTTGAATGAATCAACGGCTTTTTCAGGCGCCAAAAACCGTTGGCCACGCTAATTTTTTAGTGATAAACGGGATTACAAAGAAGCCATTTGATGCTAATTAAGGCTTGACAGAGGATGATTCATGCTACATTTTGGCCAGTCAAATAGGTAGTTGTTTCAGCCGATCTGTGAGAGCCTGCATTTTCATGATGAAGAATGACCCATCGCTGACCCTTCTTTTTCCGTATTTCACCAAGCCCTTCTGGCAAACAAATAATCGTGTACCATTCAGAATTCACGGTTCTACGTTTCTCTAACGATACGGTTGCCACATGTCCAGTTACTCCGAAGAAATAGTCGAACATTTGCTTCGATGTCCTTCATGCACGAATCACTTTTGTCGGATTTGGCTCGTCTTGGAAAAACCATACAGTGGGTTACTGTTTTGTTACGGGTTCATACGCAAAGATCCAACATGCGTCACATGTTTAGATGTTATACACAGCTTTTGATGCACCGCGATTCTATTTCTTGAGCATTTCCTTGCACCAATTGACGCGAGCATATATTTGAGCTTTTGTCAAATAAAGAGGGATCCAACGCGAAGAATTATTTTCACAGCTAAATGTTCGCGCAGTATCTTATTAATACCTCAATTTCACGATAAGTCACATGACGATCTTCCTTTACTAGTTCTTGCACAGCATCAATGTTTCCTGACACAACAATTGACTTTGGACGACCTTCACGACTTTCGTCGCTGAGCGAACGGCGGTGATGATGGAATCTACATCTACATCTACATAAATACCCTGCGAGCCACCAAAAAGGTGTGTGGCAGGGGGTGTAGCACCATGAGGGAAGGGTAAGGGTTGAGGGGGTTGGGGGTTAGGTGAGGAAAGGTGGGGGGAACCTGTAAGAAAAAATATATATATATATATATTTCCATACATATATATATACACATATATACACATACATATATACACATACATATATATACATACATACATACACACATGTATACACATCCTCGCGAAGTCCCTAACCTGTACGTTAATACTTATTGCAATGAACTAAGTCCTGGGGAATTTCGGCTACAAGCATTCTGGTCCCTTATCGTTCTTGGAAAAAATGACATTTTAAACCTGTCAGTCTTGCAGTCTATCTCTCTAGTCTTATATTCGTGATCCCTTCGACCGTAACTTCGAAGTGGTGGAATTCGTTATACTAGCGCTTCACAGTGGAAAAGGATGGGGCTTCATCGCCAAAAGTGAAAGTAAGTTAATCAATGCACTCCTGTCTGATAATCCACCGCGAAAGTCGTAAAAAAATCGTCGCAAGAAGGTGTTCACGAGTTAACTCCATTTTTTCGCTGAGACAAAACTTTCGGGTCACTGTGAACAAAAGTTATGATCAAACGACAAAAAGTACTGAAGAAAGTTAGCGTTAAAATGATCAAACTTTCAGACGGAAACGTCATATGGCGCCTAAAATACTTAGTGTCGTCAAGGCTATAAATATAAGCAGCAATCCTCGTAGAAGAAAGATGGGATCATCTAAAAGAAAGGAATATATTAAGCCGAAAACGAATCTTTTGGAAAAGGATACGAGAAGTGTCAACTACGGGCAAGGTGATCAGAAAGATAGGCGAGATAAGGAATTGGAAGAATTTATACACAAGAGTTAGGTACTAGAAAGAACAAAGAGTTGAATTAAAAACTGAGGTGGGAAAAGTAAAGGGCGAAAGAAGACGAAAGTGGTGGAAGACGCGGTGGGAGGAATTGAAAGTTTACAAAGGAAGGGTGAAATTGGTGTGCTGTAGAGAAAGTTGATGAAAGCTCCATCAGGAGTTAAGAATTTTTTTACTTACGTTACATTCGTTTATACCATCAAAGACAAGACAGGAAAATATTTAATTTCGGAGTTACTTAAGGGTTTAGGAAAACGTAGAAGGAAAGTAAATAAAGAAAATATTCACAAAAGGATACAATTTTCCATTAGATTTATCTGGTAAAATTATCTAGTGGAAAATGTTTACTATATTTTCTTTATTACGTTCGAATTCCACCACATCACGAAACTACTCAACTTGGACCAGGAAAGGTTTTGAGGTCGTAATACGAGTTTTAGAATTTATGAGGGAGGGATCTGATTGTAAGATTTAATCAGAAAAGTGTTAGTTACAACCCAGAAATGGTGATTGCAGCCATATGTGAGGGAATTAAAGACAATGAGTTTGATATTTCATCCGCAGCTGAAGTGGTACTCAGGATCATCCAGACATGGGGATGAGGAAGAGAGAAAATGGTTACTTCGGGGTTTGATTAATTTGGGTTCTGGAAGGTGAGAGGCACGCCTGATGCCACAGTAGTTATGAGGTCACTAATACGGAGTAACAGCAAATACAAATAATATATGCTTGTTGATTGCAATCAGGATGTTTTTGTTTCTAGACTTTGAGAAGGTGCAAGATTGAGTACATTAGGCGGGACACTTGCGAAAATATGAGTAGTTCGGAAGAAAATGGTGACCAGAATGCTCAGATGCATGTGGCTAATGGAATGTTGGAATGAGCAGTGCTAGACAGGGAAAGAAAGTCCACTGTTACCTGCTATTTTTAATATATATGCGACGTTAATGGTAAGAATTATAACATAATTATATAATTTATGACATTGTCCGACCGCGTTAGGGTAAAATAGGGTAGCGTCCGGGTAGCGTCATACTTGGGTAAAAATTAGTCTGATTCACCCCCTACCACACACCCTAGCGTTGGCTTTCAGGGTATATAAAACCATAAACACAATAATCAACCCGAAGGTCGGTTTAGTAGGTGATGGTACTTGGAGCTCACCCATGTACCAAGCCCGACGGCGTGTGAATATTCGCACATCAGGGTAGGGGGGCCAGTTCCTTTCCCTGTGCCGGTTATGGTTTCCCAGGAAGATCTGGTACCCGAAAAATCAACAAGCTTGGTTGGAGCTGCAGGTGGCCAAAGTGCCTTGCCCGGGAATCAAACCCGGGACCCTCAGCAGTCCAACGCTCTACCCGCTAGACCACCGCGACCCACTTCAGGGTATATAAATAAATAAAATAAAAGAGAGGTACGGGAAGAAATGGAGATAGAAATGAAAGTCGATGAGGGATTTTTTAAATCATTAAGGCTTTTGGATGATTAAGTTTTAGTTATACAGCCCATCAATGGGTTACAATTATTGCAGAGCACATTAGAAAATCAGTGTGATAGGCATGGAATGAGAATCAATTTAACAAAACAAATTTCATAAGATTTTTTAGAAGGAAGAATGGGAAGAAGTAAAATTTGGAGAGCAACTAGAGCAGTCTACCTATCTCATAAGAGTTTTCGACCGAAGTGGTCAAATTAGTTTGAACCTAAGAAGAATAATTGCCTTAGGGAAAGAAAGTTTCAAAAGGAAGAGTGAGTTGATTAGAGGGACGTTGAATAAGAGTGTTAAGAAAAGGCTCGTTAAAACTTTGAAACGGAGCGTGGTTTTGTGTGAAACAAGATGATAGACGTAGACTGAAGGCTTTTTTGAGTGTAAAGAAAAACGGAAAATATAAAATTGTCGGAAAGGAAAATATACCAAGAGATGTTGGGTGTGGTGGGGTAGAAGCAAGGATTGTTGGGGGAAATCCAGTGAAGGCAAGAGAAGTGGTTGCAAGATATTTCGGAAGGCGTTGGAATTTTTTAAGATTATGTGAGAGGAGGAATTCAAAAAACATACGAAATTGTGGGAGGAAAATAATAGGTATTTTCGGAGGAATCAATGAAAGAAGAAAATATGTCCCGTTGAAGTAGGGTTTATTGAAATGCTCGGCTGTATCTCATTAGGAGAGGCTAAGAAATGTAGATGTGTTATGTGTCCATCCATAGCATATCTTAAACGGTAGCATGTAAAATAATAATTTCTAATGGCATTGGCTAACTTTTGAAAGAGAAAAATGGTAGCATTGGTGACGAAAATTTACATAGCCTGTTATCCAATAAATCTGCTGTATAATATTATTGGTACGACTTACGGCGTCCTTTACAGCTTTCATTTCATCGATTTGTTTTCATCGAGTATGATTTTG
This sequence comes from Hetaerina titia, assembly GCA_037158775.1. NCBI lineage: Eukaryota > Metazoa > Arthropoda > Insecta > Odonata > Calopterygidae > Hetaerina > Hetaerina titia. The sequence goes on from CM073771.1 coordinate 48,177,609, forward strand.
AAAGTAAATAAAATAGACTTTTATCCAATTTAACGCTAAATTATTATGAAACTTAACTGTCTATACTACACCTCAATTGTACGAGATATGTTCATAAAGTAAAGGCCGTTTGGTCACAGGAAAAGGTATACTCATATGAAACGTATTTTATTGGCACTTTTAGTTAGCTACAAACCTACTTCACTTCTCTACATAATCGACGTTCACTTCTAAGCTTTTTTCGTACCGCTGCACCAGCTTCTTTAACATATCTGCATAGAAGCTCGCCACTTGACAACGCCGTTCGTGAGTTCCTCTTCGGTTTCGAAATATTGTCCACCGAGACACTGTTTCAATTGCAAGAAGAGGAAGTAGTCGCTAGGTGCAAGGTCTCATCATCTCTATCTTGTTGGTAACGGCCCAAAAACTCTCGTCCACTGGACATGTTTTGCTCTTTGTGGTGGTCGGTGAGCATTTACGGTACCCACCTTGCACATAATTTGTGGTATCCGAGATTTCCGGGACAATATTGTTGACGGTAGTGCGTCCAAGTGGAGGAAATTGTTCAGTCTAGCCATTAATCGTCAATTGACGATCATCATCGCAGTTTTTTCTCCACTTGCGAAAACGTTTCATCGGTCGGAATACTGGGCCTGCCACTTCGCCCATCGTCATGGACATTTGTTCATCTTTTTTATATATTTATTCGTCTTGGTCCGAAAACAGCTCTTTTTGGCCTTTACATCGGACAACAATCACAACACAACAATAACACCCCAGCCCTAGGGGGAAAAAATCCCACCCTGGCGGGAATCGAACCCGCGACCCTTGGATTGGCAGACGAGGGCGTTACCACCGGGGCCGGCGAATTTTTAAAAGCACAGCACCATTGTCTAACCTTTCACACACTCACAAATGTAGGTCCATAAACTCGGCATAACTCCCGATGAATTTCAGCAGCCGACAATCCTTTTGCATACAAGAATCGTATGACAGAACACACTTCAAAACTGGAGGGATCAACGATTGTCGCGGACATTGTTGTTTGCATGCACGGACAAGCAAACGCTTCTGAAACAAAACAAATGCTATAGCTTCTCAATGAATCAGCAGATGGCGCTGCAGGAGTAGAACTGTGCTCTGAAGCGACAATATTTAAATATAAGCAAACGGCCTGTACTTTATGAATATGCCTCGCATTACTAATATGTGGTTTCACGAAACCAGTCGACACTGGTTACCCACATTTAGGTCGAAATCAAAATATCTGTCGCATCAATCAAAATATTATTTTGCAATGCTGCCATTAACTTTAATTGTCAAGCATTTACCGTTTTAAAAGCGCAGGCCAATCAATATTTTAACAAGAAGCCTGAAAGGCGTGATAATGCGAAAAATATTTACGCTCCTCATTCCACCACCACGACGCGACGTCTCGGCAGCCAACAACAGATAAATTGCTTAAATGACAGCCATGTGACCAAAACGGTTGATGTAATAACCAGTCAAACAGTAATCAATCTGAAGGTCGGTGATGGTAGAGTTCACCCAGTACTAAGCTCGACGGCGTGTGAATGTTCACACATCAGGGTAGGAGGGCCAGAGCCTTTCCCTTCGCCGGTTATGGTTCCCCAAGAATATCTGGTACCCGAAAAATCACATAGCTTGGGTGGAGCTGCCGGTTCTCAGAGTGCCTTACCCCGGAATGGAACCCGGGACCCTCCGGGCAATAGTCCAAGGCTCTACCCCCTACCCACGAATGATGTAATATGAAAATTTTCTTTCGCACTATTATTATATTTTATTAAAAGGAAAAAAAAGCAGTAAAATATTCTTAGTGTTTTTCAGAAATAACATTTATAACCATATTATTTAACATATTTGTTTCATGTTTCGCACTTCTTCTTTCCTTTATAATCTTCTATTCCGGTACAAGATGACGCCAGGTAAAATACTCAAGTCCTTACACACGAAAGGTTATTGCAACAGATATCGAATCTTTAATCATAATGAATCGTCACGGGCGGGAAATAAAATTTATGAACCTCCTTAAAAATACATATTTTACATTGGTTAACTGTATGAAAAATATTAACGGAACCAATATGTTAATTTATTATGCTAGAGTTATGGATTGCTAACAGATTAAATTTGAGTACAATAAGAAAATCGAAGAATATTAATAGCAAGGTGTTACTCTTTCTGGCCTTGATTAAGAATCTGTTCGCAAGGCGTTGACTGATAAAAGATGCCGTTAAATTAATTGATGGTTTCCGGCGTAACTTAATGGAATCGATTCAAGTTGGAAATGAAAAAAGATTAACTTCGTGATTTCATCAGTGAATTTATTACGATACAACCCGGGTTTCGACGTTCAACCTGAAGATGACGTTGAACGTCGAAACCCGGATCATATCGTAATTAGTTTTCTTTAGAATCACAGTTACTATTTTTCATTTCCAACGCAATTAAAGAACTACCTAAATAATAAATGCTGATCTTAGTCTTTGGGTTGACCCTTCGCTCCTACTGACAGATCTTCTCTCTCCGTGAGATATGAAAGTCCAGCCTTATAAATGAAGTCACTGAGATGGTTCTATTCACCTCTACTAAAAGCCTAATAATCAGTCACAGGAATTTAAAAGCTCATTCTCTGAGCTACGAATCATCGTTTTCTGGATGCGATGAAATATATTTGATAGATACTAACATACTGGATTTGAAGACATTTTCGACACATCCATGAGCGAAATTAGGAACGTGGTTATGGCAACTTTTGGGTGCACCATGGTTGTCCACTTTTGAAAAATCTATGGGAAGCAATTCCCGAGAGTGTTGAAAGAATATATTGGAATCCCAGGGACACCAGAAGTACCCGGAATTAAAACATCTTTTTCCTGGATTAACTCAGTCGTCCTAGTTCAGTACGATTAAAATAAAGACCAAAAATCCACTCAGTGTCAGATTTCATTCACTCTCTATTCTCGGCGAATATCTGCACGGAGTACTGCCAGTTTCACTGAAAAATCCAAATACGGTTCCTCCGTGGAAAAGGCACACTCTTAATAACGCCGTGCTTGATAGACGTTCCCTGAAGACTATGTTGAATCCTGGAGTATTTTTCAGCTTCTATTCTCGGAAATGACCAAACGAACCCTTCACATATAAGACGAAGGACGCTTCACATATAAGACGAACGGAAACTTCACACATGTAAGACGGGACGCTTCCCATATAAGATGAAATCCGGACCCTTCACATTTAAGAAGGATGTCATTTCCTTTCAGAACATAGCCTGAGAATTCAATTCCCGAATCGCCACTTCATTTAAACAATTTGAAGGAAAACTGCAGTACAGTAGCAGTTCTGGAGGAATGGATCTTTCCTTAAATGAAATAAATTTTTCTTTTCTTTGTGTCCTGCAGGACGGTTTATTGTTTCTCACAGCCCGAGAAGAGATACACCGAATTGCTTCCGCAAGCCGAACTATGTGCACCTAGTCCTATGCATTGATTGCTTTTCTCGGCTAGGATATTGTTCCCATGTTAAACGTAGTTCATATTCGTAACTATAACGTACCATGAATCCCCTTGATTTAAATTATCCTTTGGTATATTCTAGATGATTGAATCGTTTCCTGCGCCATTATTTACGAAATACTTCCATAGTATAATAGTATTTTTAGTTCGTGCAATTTTTTATCTTTAGACCAACCTACATATCCGTCTCATAGATCAGAAAAAATATTCTCCAAAAGTGTTGTATACTCCGTGGGACATTTAATCAAATGCTCTAATTGTAATGCTAATTTTCCATTGTGCAAAAGGGAAAACCCCGAGAGGGGCGTTTATCTGCAGCATTGGAATAAGGAATGCGGCGTATTGGAAATGATCTACGTCTCCGTGGAGACGATGACGAGAAGTAACAAAAGTTTCTACCTTTTGAAATGGATGGTGTGTCAGAATAAATTAGGAGATCTTAGAACTTTAAGGCACCTAATGTGACTGATTCAGAATACATTTCGGCATCTTCAAAACTTCATACCGTCAGAATAATATTGGCAGAAAAAGAACATGCTGGATTTTATCATTTTTACTTTACAAAATCATATTGTATTAATTTGATAGTTGTGTCCATCCAAAAACCTACCTTAACCGGTAGACTACCTAATAATAATATTGTATTAAATATATTCAGGATATTTACGAGTCCATTTGACAAAACTTGATTCAATTAAACTCGTTTAGTCCCGGTAATTCCTTTGGTGTGCATTGGTTTGCAAAAGACACAAGAAATTAAACGAGTACACTCAGATCCAGCTAGTAAGTGATTTCCCAGTCCATGGACATTTCGCAATGCCCCATTTCTGATCGATATCAATTCAGGGAAATAAAAGGACTTGGGAATTGAACTCACGAGCACTGTATGCATATTGAAAACAGCTTTTTGACGTTTCTTTAGCGTGAAGAATCAGTTGGGTCACTTCCGAGAATAGCTGTTGAAAGGATATTTTTGGAGTTTTACTTCAAACTAAGTCATTCAAGGAATCTCTTGTCACGATATCTTGTTACATTAAAGCTCCCAAAATTTCGGTGTGTAAGAGGACGCCTCGATAGCTTAACTGGCTGAAGAACTTGGCCGGACATCGAGGGATTCGGGTTCGAATCCAGATCAACGCAAATGATATTTACACTCTGAAAATATTGCATTGTAATGCACACTTATCGGATGACTCCGTTAAAAGTTACTGTCGCGCCATCTCCCGCAGTTTCTTGGAGCCTCTCTCATAAAATGTCTGAAGGAGTGTGTCTCGACTATATTTTTCAGTGGATAACAATATTCGTAATCCTCACAGGAGTTGTCGATGAAGTTGAGTTTTCGTTTTTCTTTCCACGGCAAGGGAACGTCGGTCGATTTGGCTAACCTTCTGAAAAAGTGGTTCACCTGTTTTAATTACGAATAATTATACTATTCCAACTACAATTGGAACGAACAATTCCATTAGTGGTCAATTCTTACCCACCCTCAGGTTTCCTAAGTGGGAAAGGGCCCCTAAACCTCACGCATTATAGGACCTGACTTTGATTTTACGAAAGGTGCCCGAAAAATGTTTCATCACATCCACAACGACGACATGGGGAAGTAATTTTTTTTTATTTTTTTTTTATTCATGACTGTTGTGTTTATTGCAACGGAAGGAATCCTTCTGAGTGATCGCTTCTAGGGTCACGCAAATAGTTAAGGAACCATGATGACTTCACATAAAAAAGAATTGCTACTTTTATGAAAAGGGAAGATCTGTCAGTAGGAGTAAAGGATGAACTCAGAGACAAGAATCAGCATCTATTTTCCAGATTTTTATTGGCCAGGGTGGTTGCATCGACTTGAGATCAACTTCTAAGTTAAGAACAAAAAAGTGTGAAACCGTATGCGTTTCTGAGTTTTCTAAGGTATTCTGGAGAATTTAATAAATTCTATTCCGTCACCGACCAATGGCTGTTGTCAAATAGCAATATCAATAATATCATACACGGATACCAGACAGGAGAAATATTTTTTTCCTCTAATTCTTTGTCAGTGATTGAAATTATATGGTTGTACTAATACCAATTCTCATTATTTTCTAATATTGAAAATTCAAATACAAGTTCCGTCCCAAAAGTAGTTACTTCTTTTCTCCCGGAGGGACGGACGGTCGTTCAGACGTCTGGGTTAGAGGGAGCGGAGTCTCGGGAATGGTTGGAGACCGATGGCAGTCGGTTCCCAACCTTCGTGGAGCGCGGATCGTTCTTTTGAGAAACCATTATAACGTGGCGTCATAGCGATCCGTCATTAGCTGGTTATTGGAACAGCGCTGCCCCACCAAATTTTTCGTGAAACGGGGAAATTAGGAAAAGACTCTTGGCATCCTCAATGCAGCCTCTGGTGATAACTTCATGGGTAGATCGGGTGTTTTTGAGTGGCATATGTTGTTCCGGGGGGGTAGAGAAGATGTTGAAGACACCGAACGTTCAGGACGCCCTTTGAACTCAAAAAATGACGACAATCTTGTAAGAAAGGAGTCTTTGTGGGGCAGGGATAGCAGATTAGGCGTTCGCATGGTTTTTGATGAACTTGGCATCCCTAAAAGTGATGTGTATCGACTTTTGATCGGAAACATGAGCATGAGAAAGATGTGTGCAAGGTTGGTGCCGAGAGAGCACTCGGACGAACAAAAGGAAACTCGCACGCGGATCTGCCCAGAGCTTCTCGACATGGGAGTGAGGATCCAAATTTTTTAGACAATGCCCCACCAGACTTAATCCTTTTCCCCCACCCCAAATCCGTGCTGAAAAGACGTCACCACAGCTCGGTGGAAGCGCTACAACAGGCCGTGACGAGGGAGCTTAGAAGCATTCCGGGCGACGCCTTCCAGAAGGCGTACGAGGCGTGGAAAACCCAGGCGCAGTGGTGTTTGGACGCACAAGGATGCTACTTCGAAGACTTTTGAGTTAATGTATCGATTCTCGCAATACATTTCTTTTGGTCGACTGAGTCCTATTACTTTTGGGACAAAACTTGTATGTGCAGATAAGAATGACATCCGGTGGGGAATACGTACATACGATTAGTAGGGTGTGAAAATGATCAAGTTTTTGTTAACCATTGATCCTAAGGATTACAATGATTTCTGAGCGTATTGAAAAATCAATATAATAGATATGGGATGAGAATTAACGTAAGAAAAACAAGGTTTATAAGGTTTCCTAGAAGAAGGAAGGCAAGGTTAGATGTTGAAATTGGAGCGCAAAAACTAGAGCAGGGATAATAGTTTACCTATCTCGGGAATATTTTCGATCAAATGGTCAAATTATTTGGAAAATTAGATGACAAATTGCGTTAGGCTAGGAGATCACGTGGGGAGCGAGTTGATTAAAGGTAAATTGGAAAAAGAATTAAGAAAAAGCTCGTCAAAATTTGGATATGGAATGTGGTTTTATGAGGAGCGAAAATATTTCGTTGAACAAAGATGATAATATATCGTGGATTAGAGTATCTTAAGACGTAGGTTTTGAGAAAGATAGACAAATGAAAACAAACGGTAAGGAAAACCAACGAAGAATTATTGGATATGATGGAAGAGGAGAGAGAACTTGCTGGGAGAAATCCAATGAAGAGAGGAATGATGGATGGATAGCATTTTGAATGGCGATGGAATGTTAAAGAGTGGGGTAGATGGAAGAAAGTTGGACGAATGAGATAGGCTTAGGAAAAGAATCGGTATGTTGGATGAAATGAAGGAAATTAGAAAGTGCGCAGAGTTAAAGAAGAATTTATTGAAATGGGGAGTCTCCTGTGGTATCTTGTTAGGAGAGGCTAAGAAATGTAATAATGTTGTATTCATCCAAAGCCTACCTTAACCTGTATAATATCAATAGAGCAAGATAGTGAGGAATTTTATGCACCAAAATCCCGTATTATTTAACATATACGTTGCAAGTTAAGTATTTATGGCAGATTTTCTTCATCAAGGCTTCATATAAAATAAAAGTATGTCTTTCGAAACAATATCAACAGATATAATCATGAATCATCTTTCATATTATTAAAATAAATGCATCTTCATCATCTGAACAATTACTTGAGCATTTATCTCGTTGATTTAGTGTTCTAGTAATGAATTATTTGAATGGTTGAAGCGTTACCCAATGTTTAAATTTTAATACGACTGTCCAACTTTCCTCCCGCATTCTCGTTCGGAATCACCAATGTGAAAGGTTTCCTTATCTTCGCTTCGTCTTGGAGTTCTCAGGCATTCCATTTATTATGCACGTAAGAGATTTACCGATACGAATGAAAGATGGATGAACTAAACCAGAGCTAAAGGCAATAAGTTAATTGAGGTAGCCCAACGAAACCTTTATCGCCACGTTCGAATCAATTGGAATATCTGGTTCAGAAGTTTCAGGTCACTCTTTTTCATTGCTTAAAATTTTTGTTCATTTTATCGCCTCAATAGAGACCCTAAGACAATATTCTCCCTGGATGACGCAATACTTTTTGAAAAACACTAACTTAGGGACGAGAATCGAAACCATAATTCCAGTAAGTTACGCGGGTGAATGCATGATGGTGTGTGTAGCAGAGGTAATGGCCCAGGAAATATAGCAAATATTTAAGGACGTGGCAAATAGGTCCTCATAGAGGATAAAGGTCAATCTACTTCACACCCACGATATGTCCTTCTTCAGTTTTCTTTCCCAATTCGTGGCATATGGCTATTTGGTGTTGTTTTCACAGATTTATTACATATTATTTTTCTGAAAAATAATCGACTTAGAGATTTAAATGGAAATATATAATTTCAGTTGCTTGAAATACGTTTTCGTCATTTTCTGAATGAATGTGTGTGTGTGGGCGTGCGGAGGGTTTTTTGTGACCCCGACTAAACTATTTACTAAAACTATTTACTTAAAGAGAACGAAACTTTGAATTTAATATTTTAATTAAGAAAAGCTGATGGACAAAATGGGAAATATTTTGTGAATGCCACTTTAAAAAAAATATTAATAGTTCATTGATAATGCAAATTATTTAAAAGATAGTAATAATTTTCCACAGCATAAATTACATTGAACTAGATTTTCTAGTGGAAAACTGTTACTATCTTTTCATTATTACTCGTATGTTCGAATTCCACCATATCATGCCTGAAACTACTCAATTTTTAAAGTATATCGTACATATTGGAATCTACTCCCTTTTTATCACTTCAATGACGTTTTCTTTTAGCTCCTGAGCTTTCACTTTTCGTTCAAGCAACCCTGAGGAGGAGATGAAAATGGGATGTCAAAGACTGTGTGTTATGGAGGAAATGAGAGTGTGATAGCAAATGTATGGAAATAAAAAATAATGATTTTGCCATGGAAGGTGTTTGGGTATTTCACTCGTTTGTTCATTCAAACGTAATCAACCTTTTAAAGGTAGTTTTTCAACAAATTCTAATAACAATTACTATTTCCTGTCAGTAGGGCATTCAATGCAACGTTCATCGAAGCTCAGAAGCGTAAAAATTGTTTATTCTGGATAGAGCAACATTATGTAATAATTGCCCTGGGCTCATTCAAAAATCTGCCTCATATTGGTTCAATGAAGATGTAATTCTCCAAGCCATTTACTTTGAGAATTGATGCCAAGGAATTGACAAGGTATAGGATGAAATACAAGAAGATTGAATTTATGGGATACGGGTTGATTTCGATCCATCAACCCATATTTATTAAGCTATCGGGTTTCTGAAGAGTAGAGAGAACCGCAAAATGGAAGTGTGTGGCTCTTGAGTAATACTTAGTGAACCCTTAAGATCTGATGAGCCCTCGAAATTAGAATTGTTGGTGACGAAAATTGAATGGGCTCGTTATTGTCAAATTATTCCTCACACAGGCCCAAACAACCAATTCCACAAGAGGTATAGAAGTAAGTGAATCACTTCATCTTCGAAAAGAACATAAATTTTGCGAGTCCCATATTTAAATTAAATATTCGACTCAATTTTTCGTGATGATGTATCGCGAATAGTTTCTTTATATTTCTCTTTATCGGATACTTTAATCCCGTACCAAGCAATACGGCGGCGCGATCCTCAGCTGTGGTTAACTTTTCATTGGTATTCTGATCCCTTCGGCGCCCTGACGAGAGCACTTAGGGATCAGAGAATTCAGGGATCAAGAGATCACCGCGGAGAAGGAGATTGACGATCAAGTGATCCCAGAGGAATACTTTGGGAGCGGGGATTTCGCGAGTTTTTGCTAAATGAACGTGGGCTAAACGAGGAATCGATCCAGGAGTTTCCTTTTTTGAGGAAAATATCCATTTACGGAGCACTTCGGTATTTATATTATAGCCTTAAAGGTCTTTTGATGCTGAAAAACTCGAAGTCGATAATCAATAAAAATTTAGCGTGTGGCAGGGAGGTATAAAGGTGACAGTGCGTCATTCGTCGTACGTTAAAATGTATTCTCTTGACGCCTTTCGTGTAAAGTAGGTTATTACATACCCCTGCCGGGATTCTCTCCGCATCTCTCTCGCCATATTCTTATTAGAATCGGGCGTGGCCACGCAAAAATTATTGGATATCCAAAATTGCAATGATAACCTTGTTATTCTCAGGATGTGCTTTATTCCAAATGTAGACCGATTCACAAGTTTGGCCAGAAAAACTAGTGGAAATCATAAATTCATAATTTAAAGAATGAATACATTAAGTTCCTACGTGCAAAAATACAATTAGCTTAAAAACTTCTTTCAAGTCTATTTAGAATGTATTCCATCATGTGAAATGCATCCAAATGACAATAGAATAAAGGGACTACTAATTTTAAGCTGCTTCCGTATGAGCAAAATGCATGTACTTGTGTCATTGGGTGTTCGCACATGGTTCCCTTGTGGATTTTTATCCGCGATCATTCACTTAAAATTCAGTTTTCGTAATGAGTAATTTAGATAATAAATATCAGACAAAAATTCTGTGTATCTGAAAGCTGCAAAGGAGTAGTTATTTGATGTTAAGTTGGGTGCCGTATTAATTTACCGACTCCCCTCCTCATTTTCTGAATTCGACATCTCAAGTAAAACTATTAAAGTTCTCTTAAAGCTGTTTAAACGTCACTTCGCGATCGGGCGGTAATGGCGACAATTAATGCTGAGGCGAACAAATAAGGTCTTCTTGTTCAAAAGTGACGATGGGAAATTAGCGGCAGGGATTTTTTTCTTAAAAGACTCTCGAACCCCTAAGAGCTCGCGGAACGTTTTCTTCTACACCTGGGAAGTGATGTACGCTCCCGAATCTCTTCCCTTCAAATTCGAGAATAGGTAAACCAACGCCGTATAAACGATACGCACTAACAGATACGTAAGATGACTGAGGAAGAGAGCGTGAAAGAGAAAGGGATCGTTATTATGGGGCGAGGAAGGAAGTTGAAGTTTGCGTGAGTGTAAATAGTATGATTTCCCGGAGAGAGAGGGCGGACGGTTCAACAGATAAGTTTCGAGCCGCGATTGGGGGGGATGGGGTTTGAAGAGTAGGAGGCGGGAGGTGATGATGGCGCGCTACGGAGGAGTGGAGGAGTGACGTCTCCCCTCCGCGCCAGCAGGTTTCTCCAACGAGCCCGCCCATCTCCCCAACCTCCTTTCCCTTCCTCTCCCCCCTCGGTTCCCTTGAATACACAGTTTATCCTCCGCACAAGGCCACTCTTCGGAAGAGATTCGTTGCGTCATTGTTTTTTCCGGAGATCGTGACCGCGAAAGGGAACGACGAGACTAACAGACCGACACGACCACGGCTCGGCGAGACGTCATCCTGTACTCCACTGGTTTTCTCTCTCTCTCGAGGTGAGTGATAAATCTTCAATGGCATTGATTCCGTGTGCCTCGCTGGTATTCGTGCGAGGGCCGATGAATCCTCCCAGGATGCCACGGACGGACAGGACAGGCTACAGGATTGGTTCCCGCGGGAAGCCTGGGAGAATCAGTTCACGGAGTTCATTCATTCGCTGCGGTGAACGTGTCCAGTCGCTTGAGATTCGAACGGATTTCTTCCAAAGAGTCTTGGATCCGGTCATCTTCCTTCGCTCCATCTCTTCGCAGATTCGTGACTCTCATCCGTGAATACACTTCGACCCGAAAGACGGTTGCAACTGCGCGTATGGCAACGTTGTCAAGCATTGTTCTACCGCGAGAATATGAGGAACGTTCGAAATGAGAGATGTTTCACAGGCGGAGGATCAAGATAGTTCGGTCCTTTCCATTATCGAGCTTAGGCAATTGGTTAACTTAAACGGCTTTCCGATCTTAAATATCAGTTCTTCACTCACCCATTTTTCTTCCGATCAGTCAGCGTGAACGTGAGGCTGCCTAATCCACATGTCCCACTATCTTCTCGCACTGATAAATGCCGACGAAGGCTTATTTTTTTGAGGTTTCGGAATTTGACCGGCCATTTTTTTTAAATACTGTCCACAGGAAGAGAACAACTGATATATTTCTTTTTAATACTCATGCAAACCAATGGCCTAGCCATTCTGACACACCAATTCACTTTAGGACGCCAATATAAAGCAATATTCAGCCCGGACGGCCTGTGACCTCCACACCCCAATGATGTTCTTTCCCCTGCCTGCACATGGAACGACTGGTTACATATGGGTTTGCATTGGATTAAAAGGTCTATAGTGCCCGTGTCCCCTATCTAAGATCTCACCAGCCAGCTATCAACTCATGCAAAGCAGTAATGAGTCTGATTTACTTCATTGAAATTCTTCTCGTCTAATCGTAAAGTTTTCCCAATAAAACTGCACTGTTAACGAGCGTTCGCGCAAGTTATTTTATCTTTGGCACCTTTTCGTCCGTATGAAACGGATTGAATTCTCCTCAGATCCCTTTCTCCTGGATTAATCACGTCATTCGTTTGATTTGAATCGGGCACGTAAAAGCAGCATCAAACGCCTCATCATTTTCATTCGATATCCCTGGTTTATGGAGTCACTTTGACTCGAAAGGGTATCTTCTAGTGAATGAGGTGATCTATGCGGTATTAGTAAAATATTTAAGCCCCGCCTTTCTCCGAAAGAAGGGAAATATAACGCACGCGACTTTCACAGTTGGCCTTTCCTTCATTAATTTCGAATGCGAAACAAGAATGTTATTTAAGGTCAGCATGGTTAGTGGACTCAATAGATGACGTTCGTTGTAAGTAATTAAATAATGTCACATCCAATAGCATCCTTTCACATGCTCCAAAAGAATTTTTATTTTATTGAAAGTTTAAATGGCAAAGCCAGTGCCTAGTCAGCGTAAGATTTAACTTCACAGAAAATATATAAACTTTTTGACGCTGAAAATTTTAATAAGCAGCCTAGTTAGGGCACGAGTTCACATACAATTAATTATTGGGAAGTTCTCTCTTTTTCTGTGCTCTAAAGAATTCTTTAAAATAGAAAACACGCAGTAACTTGCCATGCGTCTCAATTTTATTTTACTATATTTAATGTATACTTTATTATTAGTATTTTACTATTATCTATTTAAACAACTCTTTGAGTTTGCCTTGGAGTTGTGTGTGCTGGTATATAATATTTGTGTGATTCGTAGGCACTGTCGATGGTATTCGATATAAGTATTGAAATAATATCTAAATCCCATTTAATCTATGTCCTATATACTCTTCCTAAGATCTCGTTACTTAATACTCGTTAACCTTTTACGGCAGTCAAAGGACACAGATTCCAGCCATACGGTAGGGGTGATTCGATTTTCCTCCCCCTATCGATTGGCAGGCGAGACGTTCGAAACGCGTGGGTATCATCATACCCCAGTAAAATTGATGGAGGGTACCTGTTTCGTGATCATCCGAGTTAACTGTCGACGCAAAAAGGCAATGGAGTTTCCGGGAACATTTTTAGATATGTGACTAGTGAGACACAAAAAAAAATTCAGATAAATAGGACAGGTTCAAAAAAGGTGTATGATTACTTATCTTAAACGTGCAAATAGATAACCACTGCGGTTGTTTTTCCGTGAATTTTGAAAGCAGATATAATTTAGAGACCTTTTAGCGAAAAGCAATAGGGAATCAGGTTATTCTTGTGGCCGTTATAACCTTCCTAATTTAAGTCCGGAGTTTAGTGAATAAACTTCGTCAAGCTTCTTCATTCATCTTTACCTATGAAATACCCTTCAAACCACCATTAGGATATATGGTAGGCAGTGATTCCACACCAGGCATGCAACGTCAAAACTAAATGTTGCTTTGTTGCTAGTAACCGAAAATATGTCAAGAATTCAAATAATAATATTTGAAGCATGTGCATGAACTTCGTTATCTAAGGGCTTATCCACTTCTCTAGGCAGGCGAGACGAGTTGGTAGTAAGTATTTCATAAAATATGAGTTAGATAAAAAAATGGCACCATGCCAGGCCATTTAACAAATTTTCTTTCCTATTGCCGTCTTTCGTAGTCATAATGATCGAATCTGTCGGTCCTACATATGATCTCTCTGGTATTAATTCCGTTGTCTCTCATACCATATTACGAATGGGCTGGGTAGTATACTCATAATTGTAATATAATAGCTAATGAGACGTGCTTTTAATTTAAGCAAGAGATTTTATCTGAAATTTAATCTTCCCTCCATGAGTGGTTTTCAGCGTAGTGCCAATAATGATCTAGGTACGCTACTAAGTATATCATGACAACGCTTAACAAATCTGGCTTTACGAACTTACTTCGATGCACAAGACCTGATTTGGCAATGAAACCAACTTTATAAGGATCCAATTTGCGATCTGCATATTCTAAATGAGACCTAACAGGTGAACCATAGCGTTACTCTCTTACCCCGTAGTCACATATTCCCAGTACTCTTCTCATAAATCCTGATTATTTGCTAGTTTGTCCACATATTCCCCGTATGACTTTTTAAATTCCAAGGTGAGCCCGTGTATGTCTATGCACGAGATAGTTACTTTGTCGTTTGCTATTTCTCACATATTTCCTGGCTTTGCATCTGGTACCCACTCCTCGATATTTCTTTAGTAGCCTTCTTACTTTTCTTTCTCTTGTCCTGCCCGCGAATTCGTTGAGTCTCATTGATCAAATTGTCCGCTTCGTCTCTTACGTACATATTGTACTTTGCGATGCATTCTCCTCATAAACACATCACTTGCCTCTCCGCTTTACAGCCTTCCAGTTTATATTCTATCGTTATCTGAGGCATTTTTCCGCTAGAACTATCAACTAACATTTCGCAGATTACTTCTGGTTGTTTCCACGTTTTTAAATCAAAAATACTGTCAGACTCCACGCAGGGCTTCACCACATACGCTTCTATTTTCCGGTATCCCTTCGTCATAAATGCCTCCTTCGTTTGAGTCGTTATATATTAAAGGCCCACACGCCATTGCAAGCGACCCAAATCGCCATAATTTTTATTGACCTTCTCACGGCTCGGCACTATGGTGGATCAATCTAGCAGTCGTTTATTCTCAACCCACAAGATGGCTCTACCGTCAATCCTCAACGCTGCTCAAGTATTTCTGCCGTCAGGAATTGGAGTAGGGGTTGAATATGTGAGTCTAATGCTTATTGAAATGATAGGCACCTGCAGCCGGTGCAGAATTTTGATATCTGAAACTGGTCACTGGTACTGGTACTGAATAACCTCGGCCTCAGAGCAATTGTGTTTCTAGGCATACATAGATTTAACTCTAATAGGACGTATAAATTTTCCATGGAATTGGCACCGAAGAAATCATGTTGTCATACTCCCTCACTAATCTCAAGAATCAAATTTAAGTTTAATTTAGTTTCCAGTACTTCTGGAGAATCTAATCCAGTACTTCTAGCCAAGATAAATCAGTACTTATTGTTAGCTTAAAGTAAGTGAATGTACTTCCTAGTAATTCTGACTGGCTTAATTTAGTACTGCTGTTGAATTCAATCCAATATTTTTAGTGGATCTAATCAAATATTTGTAGTGCAACTCGTATCGAAGTTATAAAAACATAAGTGATTGTTTTAAAAAATAACGATGTGCATACACGTAGTATTGGATTTTGAAGATGCAATCAAAACGGTTCTTATTGATGGAATCGAGCTTAAATGAACGTCTCGGCAAACTTACATATATTCCAGTTTCCACTACATCATTGCCTCGGAAATTTCGGAGGGTACGTCGATAGACTTTACATATTATTTCCCTTCAAGTATTAGCCAAGTCCTGGAAATCTGCAATTATCTACCAATGTTTACTTCCGAAATGTTATACGTCAATTTTCCGTGTGTCAAAATCATCAATCCAACTGCTGACCAACACTAACTCTCTATAACAAAACACGTCGTTAAAAATCAATTGTAAACGGAAATTGCGTGACGAATTTGACAAAGATGAGCCCTGGAAAGACAAGTGGTTTACCACTGTCGAAGAGAATCCTCCTGCATTTCACCCGACAGCTTACCCTATAGCGAAATACGTGATGTAAGGATTGTGAAACATTATATGTTACCCATTATTCTTCGGAGCTAAAAATTTAAGAATTACAATCTAAGTTCGCAAGTATTTAAAATAGGAGCATTCATTTATTTTCGAAATTAAATGGATATTTCGGACACCAAAAAATGTAATGAATTAAAGAGAGCATAAATGCAATTTTCCTTAAAAAACAATCAACAGGGTGATCAAACAAAAAGAATGTTCGGAATATCAGCATTCCAAACTTAATTTTGAGTATTTGTCCATTGAAGAGATCATTTTGAAGCGCTGGAATCAGAGGTTGATAGAACCTGAACCTTACTGAAGAAATACTCGAATCGAGAAGTGTTTAAGAATTATGCTTAAGATTTCAGTTCTGATGTTTATAAATTTCAACTTCTTCCATGACTCGCACTTGCAATGAATAGAGGTCTACATTTATATGGTACCCTGCAAGCCACCACTAGGTTGTATAACAGGGGATGATTAACCCCCAGGAAAGAAAAATCAACATTCAATTTTTTCTTCATGATTATGTACAATAATTCAAATCACATAGGTAATGACAACTGCAAGGACTGCGGTATCTAAGGGTGAAATACTTCTCTACACGTGCGAGACGTACTGCTTTTAAAATGAAGAATAATAAAATGAGCTTGAATGAATTAATGAAAACATTTAAGTTACTTAAAATGAAAAAGAAAAATACTTTTTTTCTCAGCACGTGCGCTGTTTTGATTCTGATTAACTTCAATTAATTTTTTTTAAACTGATTAACAATCGCTCGGTGGAAAAATAGCTTAAATCTGTCGCTTCTACACTTGACGTCTTTAATCATAAATGTGATATTTAGTGCGGCTACTGTTTTTATCCCTACTAAATAATAAATAAGTGATACTTCATAAATAAGGTGGTTAAATAATGGACTGTTCTGCTTAATACATGAATCTAACGCAACTGGGAAATCCATGCAATACCATTTTTCATGTGCCACTCGGAGAGATTGCTAATACGTGCTTGATACCTACTCGTCGAATTAATTTAATTTGTCACTGCTAAGTTCTTGAGATTTGTAGACACGCGGTATTTTGAAATATCGTAAAGGATTAGATAATCATCATTGCTAATGCCTTTACTTTATTTTTTCTCGACCGTGGGATCTACACTGACATAGCTCTATTCTTCGTAAAGAAACGACCGATGAAAACGGAATGGAACTGCATCCCCCTAGGCGATTGGACGAGAGGAGTGGTGCTAACAAAAGAGGAAAGGGGGTTGGGGATTATGAGGAAAGGAGCCTAGTGGGGTCACCGGCAGCATTGAATCCGACATCCGGCATTCGACCACGTTCTTTCGCCCCTTTCCCTCTTGTGCGTTTTCTCCCTCCCCCTCAATATTCTTAGTCCCTCCTGCCTCGACTCACCGGCCCCCAACTTCCCGCTACCCTCTCCACCAAAGAAGCGCAGAAAATGGGTATCTTGGGTGATCTAAACGGTGAGGCCTTTAATATTTCAGGAAAGCCTGAAATCCCGACTTAGCGTCCGATTTTTCCGACAATATCGGATCGGCTGATACCAAAAATTTTTGGTATGTGTGTAGCAGGCCAAACCTAAGTGCGAGCTTTAGATGATATCTTGTAAAGTTTCACTTAAAATATCGTATGCTCTATAGAAAAATCATAATCCCACCAATACAATTATCAACGGCTTAATTTTAAACGTGGTGTAGGACGCGTTCCGGTATAAAGAGTGATATGAGCGTTTTAGGAGTAATCTGATGCCAATAAATTCCGTTTTTAACCTCCTTCCCCAGGTTTACGCGACTAAACGATGAAGGGCAATTCTATAAATTTTTAATGTAATTTTTAAAAGGATTCATAATGGTATTTGCAGCGGAATTATCAAACTTGAACATGCGTGTAGCGTCTCATTCGCACGATTTTAGAAATTCCATCTGCTCCTACCAACTTAACGCCGTATGTAACGTTCGTTTAAATAACAGATCGTTAAATTTTAACGTTTGCACGAAAGAAATAATCCCTCTGTCGCATTACATTGGTAGGCGAGACCACGGCAATGAATTCGGCGAAATTTACTGCCAAAACTAACGATATAAGGAATCATTTTCCCTCGATCGAGTATTATCCTTCATGTACGGCTACATGATACTTTGAAGGGAACAAGTAACAAAGAGAAGTATAAAATGAGTTAGATAAAACAATAAAAACATTTTATGTAACTCGAAATACTAAAAATTGTTTTCCCCTTGCGCGGTCGTTCCTTTTCCAAATAAGTTGAAGATGAGGAATTCAAATAATCTAGTAAGAAATGTCATCACTCTAATGACTGACGACCAATTAACAGTAGGAAATATGGCTCACGACAATTTTAACTTCCGAAGACCATGAATTACTAATCATCGATTACTCTAATGGCTGGTGATCACCGCCTCTCATATTCCCCCATGGCGGCTTGTAGGGTAGAATATAGATGTATGTAGATGTATTTCATGAGATTCTAAATTCCCCTGTTTATTGCTTGGGATATCAGTCGACGTGGTGGTGGGTGGATCCATTTGTAGAATCCAATTCGAGGATCCCTTTAAACGCGTGCCCGTAAATGCAAACGAAGGATTTTCTTGTTCAAAGTGGAAGCTGGGGTGGGAAATTATCGCCTGTGCGAAAGGAAAGACCCAAAGACCCAAAAATCTTCCACTTTCGTCAGTTATGTGTTCGGTTGAAGGGGAAGATCGGTCCTGTGTGCTGAATTCGGATCGGCATGCACAATCAGTAGGAATAAACGGTTGCTCAAGGTAATTCGGGAAAGGGGAGCCAAGAATTTTCTTCTTGCCTCACTGGAATCCATTGTGTTCAGGTATATGCAGCCCCATGTCAGTGATAATACATGGAATATACGTAAATCGAGTTGTTCCGACGTAAGTGAAGTATTGTGGAGAACGTTGTTCTCGATATTGCACATTTTGTACAGAGTGTATTATCTGAAATTACGAAAAATATGCATAAGATTTTTTCATATGTTTCAATGCAAAATTCTGAAATGTCACCATGTCAAAACATCCCTCGAATGCTCACAATTTAAAGATCATTTTATAGAAATTGCCAAAAAGAAATTTTTTTGCCAACAGTTCTGATCCAAAACACCTATAAATATATAAATAATTTACCACAAATAATAGACCATTCAAGCATTAGTTGCTCAGTCAGCCAAGGGGCTTTACTTTCGAGGTTGTTGGGGCAAGTAGTACTATTGATTAGTTCCATGGAAATGATTAAAGAGGCATGGGAAGAACTGGAGGTAGGAATGAAAGTCGGAGGGGAATCCGTAAAATCGGTTAGGTTTGCTGATGACCAAGCATTAGTTGCTGAGTCAGCCCAGGGTTTGCAAGCATTGCTGAGTGAATTGGAGGTTCAGTGCGATAAATATGGGATGAGAATCAATATTAATAAAACAAAGGTTATGCGATTTTCCAGAAAGAAAAAGGCTAATATAAACATTAAAATAGGAGGGGAAAAAATAGAGCAGGTAGAACAGTTTACATACCTCGGAAGTGTTTTGGACCAATATGTTCAAAGTAGTAGGGACGTAAGGAGAAGAAACGTGCTAGGCAAGGAGGCTCTCTCAAGGAGGAGGGAGTTGATGACGGGGACGTTGAGTAGGGAGGTTAAGAAAAGACTCGTAAAAACTCTGATATGGAGCGTAGCTATGTACGGCGCGGAAACGTGGTCGATGAAGCAGGAGGATAGACGTAGATTGGAGGCTTTTGAAATGCGGGAGTGGAGAAGAATGGAGAAGGTGTAATAGACCGGAAGGAAAACAAATGAGGAAGTACTGGAGATGGTGGGTGAGGAGAGGGGTTTGTTGACAGAAATCCAATGGAGGCAGGAAAAATGGATGAAAGGCGTATTGAGCGGTAGTGGAATGTTGAAGAAGGTAATAGAGGGGAGAATGTTAGGCAAACGAGGAAAGGGCAGGAACAGGATAGGGATGTTGGACGGAATGAAGGGGGGAAAGAAGTACACAGAGATGAAGAGGGACCTGATGTAGATAAGGTTGTTGGATTGGCTTTTTTTTGGAGTTACAAAATATTTATTTGATAGTTGTGTCCATCCAAAAACCTACCTTAACCGGTAGATTACCTAATAATAAATAATAGACCATTCACGGAAGACCTAATTTTGCCGCAAGTAGTTGGTGTTACACGGGTAGTTAAATTCATATCATCTATACTATAGTACGGTGGGTGACCCTACAACCATTGCCACCCCCTATCGGCTTTTAGAGTAAGACGGATATGTGCCATAATTTTTATTATCAGGGTAGAATTTACCAACCTTGATGTCTGGGAATGTTTTCATCGATCATTCCGAATGTATCCGGTATAAATATCACCTATGCTCTAGACTTAGAGATCATTCGCGTCATTATTTTTCTAATGTCATTCTAGCATGGGCAAGTCTCGCTAGCAACATATTAACTGGATTCCCGAGTTAATTCTTTTAGAACTCTTTAAAATCAATTGAACAAGATTGGAAACTGAATTAGATCAAGTGAAGAACGCAAGTAGTGTTCTCGGAGATAAATTTGCAGTGTTCGTAGCCTTTCCCCGAATAAAGACCCTGACAGAGAGCTTATTCCCTTAATCTTATTAGTCTGGTATCCATCCTCCATTGCCCAGTTATAAGACAACTGCGAAGGGCCCTCTCCACATACAGCAAGACGAGGGAATAACGATGAGGGAAGGTCAAAACGGCGGGCCGAGGAGTTAAAGAGAGAAAAAAAGTTAGATTTCGCTGCGCGCGTGGGTGTATCACCAATCCCCAGCCACGGGGTTGAAGGGCAGGGGAGAGCTGCCTCCTGGGGACGATGAGGGAGCCTCCTCATCCCCCTAGACCCCTCGGTGACCGCGTCCGCGTGGAGAGGGTGGTAATGAAAGGAGTAGACAATGTGCCCTCATGCCTCTCTCTACTCCCGTCGATCACCTCCCCCACTTCCCAAGGCAGACCTGCACCCACAGCATCCACCCCCGCTCCACAAGAAAATTCGGCGGAGGATGGAATCGGGGTGAGAGTGACACGAGAAAAAGCTTGAAAAGCACAAGGGAAGGATGAATTAGGGCCCCGTAGAAAATTGATTAAGTTGTTGATGAAAGATGTTTATGAGGCTATTGTTGTTAATACGATACTTTCGACATCTACGACATTATCGACAATGACGATATTGTCTGTATTTACAATATCGTCGACAAGGGTGATATTGTCGATGTGTATGACTTCGAAGTGGACTAAGTTGTCGAAATTTACAATATTGACTATGTTTTAATTTAAATATACAAGGAACGTAGCTACGGTCGTGAATCAATGTAAACAAAAAATACCGGGGCGGTAAACTTGTTTTTAAATTGGTTGTGGCCATTGAAATGATATTGAGAATGAGAAATGTTTTTCTTTATTTCAAGTTTACGGTCCCGGTATTTTTTGTTTACATTGACTATGTTGTTGGTATTATGATACTGATGATGTTGTCGATGTATGCATTACTTTCGATAATTCGACATTATCGACATTAATGATGTTTTCTGTCTTTACAATATCATCGACATGGGTGATAATGTCGATTTTGGAAGACATTGTTGAAATGAGCTATGTTGTCGATTATTACGATATCGACGATTGTGTCGATTATAGCGATTCTGACGATTTTTTCTATATTCATAATATTTTTTATTAGTAGATGTATTTATATCGATGGCACAGTCGTTATTTACACAAGTATACGATCTGTCTATGATAATGATGATTTCTGCTTAGATTCGACTCCAGGCATCCCTAGTTACTTCAATTCATAATGATGGAGAAATCTTATTTCATCATTTAACTTTATGGATCCACCGTAACCCCAGCTTCACCCAAGTTGCGTGCTTTTCTGGACACTGGACAATTCAGGGAAACCGTAAGCAGTATACAGAACACCTGCCTCTAAATGGCACCCTAAAAGTCACCGATAGGGTGTGAAGACACCACACACTACATTGAACTGTTTTCCGACTCCAAGACATGTTCAACAATTTCATTTAAAAATCCCCCGGTCTTTGATAATTTGGTGTTTGGTGTGGCCTTGTAATCACATAGGTTACTGTTAACACGCTGCATTAAAGGAAAACCCAATGAGAAGTAGATATGAATGGGTAATAAATGTTAATGTGCCGTATTTTTTTATTTCATACTTAAGATACTTCATAGCATAATGCGTAGAAATTTTCATATCATGAAGTTTTCAGCAATAAGTATCATCAACAGCAATCAATTTGTCTTCAGACAAGTCTTAATTTTTATCACCAGATCTTTCGATCAATCTTCGATCTTTCCCCTCCCTAAGTGATATGAGAGGAAAAACCTACCTAGAAATAAGCTTGGTGCTTTACTTTTTGGTATTTTCTACCCCTCTTAATATCTGTCACTATGAAAAATGTTCCTTTTTCCTTTTCCTCTTAATCTTCCCCTCTGTAACCATCTTTTGCAGGCAGTCCCTCGTTATGATGACATCCAACCAGTTTGCCTTTTTTTCATATGCTCTGAAATGCACCAATCTCTTTTCTCTTCAATAATCCTCATTCTCAACCCTATCCTTCCCCCTTATTCTCCTTATTCTTCGCCCCAGTACATGTCAAAGCTTTCAATATGCTTTTCTTCTTCTTCCACGTTGTACATGATACCCATACAATGACGATAACACTGCAAATCGTCTTCCTTGCTTTTCTTGATCTGATACTTTTGGATGTCATCAGTTCACTTAAATTATTATCGCTGGCAGTTAATACATGATACGTCTGCTCCTGTAGAAGATTTAAAAAAGAAACAAGTGAATGCTACTTCAAAATACAGGCCAAAAATAATTTTAATTAAGATTTTTTTAGGAGAATCGATCAAAATTTTGATATTTAGGTCATTAGGTACTTAGGCTGAGAATATAAATTATGTCCATTTGAAATGCATTACCTCCAAGAAGAAAGCATATAAGTTCCTGCGTCCAAATAGGAATTCCAAGATAGATTTCAGAATTTCCCGAAAAATGATATTTTCAGGAATTTCGATCCAAAATAAAAAACGCTTGAGTCAGAAATCCATTGCAGACGTGTTTACAAAATGCGCAATTAAACCTCCGAAAAAATTGCGAAATTGGTTGCTGAATTTCCCGGTTCAAACACATTCTCGTTTTAATATTCCTTCAGTTAATTCGGGTGGGGTAAAGATCGTGTTGCATCAATGGATTCAATGTTCAGTGATGGAGCAAAGTCTTTATAATTATATGGAAAGACCTGACTCCGTAAATTATTAATTTCTTCTTCCGCCCTTAAAATAAGCTTAGAAAATTCTCCTTTAAAATTTATTTTTAAGAAGACCAGAAAAGTTCCCTTCTATGGAAAGTTGGGGTGGGTGTATTGAAATTTGGCTTCGGGGAATACAATAATTTTAATTTTTGATCATTTCGTTCGATATTTATGCTTTCGTAAGCTTCCGTTTTAAGTTTCAAAAGATATTTGTTATTATTAAAAAAAACCGGAAATAGTAACAGTAATTTTGAGCAGAAGGAAGAAAGGATATATACTTAATTATTAATAAGTTAGTGATCATTGGTTTATTAGCTACTGTGGCGGCTGAAATCATATAAAATCGTTAATGCAAACTATAAAAATATAGCAGGCATTACAATGAAAATTACATGTCGTAAGGAAAATTGATCTCTCCGTCTCCCAATTTTTCAGCGAGCCTTTAACTCATCCCACCAGGATATTTGCATTGGTAATATATTTGATGTTTTCTCCGGAAGTATCATGTTGACCGTATGCCCTAGGATTCCGATGAGATGCTCCTAGTTCGGATCACCACGAGTTAAGACGTGAACCCAATTCCTAGCAGTGTTGCTTAGCAAACGACCAGATTACCTACCTGACAAATTACACTCGGTCGACAAAATTTTATTTTTCGTTCAAATCCAGCGGACTTGCTAAATATTTCTGATAGTCAAAGAAGAATATTTAAGCGATAAACATTTCCGGGGGAATCCTCGAAGAGAAAAGAAGAAGTTCCACTCTTCGTGAGACTTAAGTTACATCATACGGGTTTCGCCAGTTGTACCCACAATAATTATTAATTTACGAAATTCTTTTGTTCTTCTGATCATATTTAGTAATTAAAAAAGGAAAACTTGAATCAATGCCCTGGAATAAAAATATGACTTTATCATATGCAGGCTTACGATCAACGTGAACCTGAAAGCCACTTACGCATGTAGTACAAATTTTATTGAAGTATTACTCATCATAATGTATTAAAAGGTTTACATGACTTACTTATCCCCGAAAAACTGTATTTCATAGTGCCAAAATATGGCTATTATTGTACCATATGTATTTTTTTACAAGACCTATTTTTACCTTTCTTGTGCAAAACAGCTTGAAAAGGACTGATTTTATAAAAACAAAACCTGGCAATAAAAGCAGATTTTGGTACTGTAGACATTTTTTCACTGGGTGGATGTGTGTCTTTCATACTGCGGTCTCCTTCAGGTGCCAAACACTAATTCGGAAATGCCATGCGTCTGTCATTGTGACGGCCACGGTATTAAGTTTATCCATATTAACGCGATTATCATTGTAAAAATATGTTCGATGTGAAGTGTGCAGAATGTTAGAAGAGAAGAATTGTTCGCAGGACGGTTGAATATATGATTACTTAAAAAGCTATTTCACGCATTATTACTTTGTGTTATAGGAGATAATCGCTCAAGCACATGGAAAACCGTCTTAAATATAACTTGTAGTGCATGCTAATAAGGTATTTTAACTTAATTTGGAAACACAAATAAATTCGTTGACTGAAAATATTTTAGCTTGAGCGTATCCGTCCTTTTTTTTTAATTCAAGTTAATCGTGGCAGAAATTTTGTGTTACTTCACAACTGCAACCTTATTAGAGCCTATAAAACGTTTTATTTGGACTAAATGAGGTACTTAAAGAACCCACTCAAGGTTCCTGAAACGTAACTTTATCAGCTAAAAACCCGCGGTCAACTCATCAGATAACTACAGACTGTTATCAAAAACGGTTTGGTGACGATCAGCACGTTCATCTGCCGACAGAGAATAATTTGTTTCAATAAGTTAATACATTTTACTTCCTCCAGATGGCACGATTCCGTACCTTAGCAGGGCCTATGTCTGGGCTGTGTTGAGCTCAACCGACGATAAGGCTAAGAATATCGTTTCAAGGAGCTATATTAAAATACTAGAGATTTCATTTGAGTCCACGGCTGCAGTCCAGGCGTTCTCCTCCTACTAAAAGCTACGTGGCCTCAATTCCCTGTGCCCAAAAGGTTGTTCTGGGCTGTAGTGTAGGATATCCACCCAGGTCTACTGTCCCCCATAATCCTCGTTTTCTCCCACGAAGTCTCTGCCTTGTGCTTACATTATCCGGCGGCCTTGTTGATAGCCATTTGATCCCGCAAGAGATCCCTCGGCCTCGGAGCTAGGAAAGTTCCTTACCCCGGCTTTGTCAACTTCGGTCAACCAATTCCGCTCCAACGCCCCAGAGGGCAACCTCAATCTTCAGCGACGTCCAAGAGAATCGTTTGCCTGTTACGAATCCGCCTCTTAATCAAAATAAGCCACCCCACGAACTTCCTTTGCTACGAAAGAAGAAGGAACTGCTGTATAATAGAAAGTAGGTGTAAACGAAAACGTACCCATCAATTACATTCCTTTTAATTTAGGTTCCCGAGGCAAGAGGATGAACGTGGATGTGGAGAAGATGAGAAAACAAGCTGAACAGAAAAGAAGGCTAACGACGGAGTTTTAAATGGGAGGGGAGAAGAGAGAAGTTGCTTGGTGAATTTCGAAGAAGACAGAAAATGTGGAAGAGATATTGAGAGATAGTGAGGTTAAGGGCTAAGAATAAGGAAAAATAGAGAGTAAGAATAAGAAATAGGATGGCCCTTTTGATCGCCATGACGTCTGTTAAGTAATATGAGTAACTAGAGAAGAGATAAAAAGAGGAAAACAAAAGAAAGCACTCGTACCTGATAGTGGTTTCGGTCTGTCCAAAACCTACCCTTATTCGGTACCACACCTTTGACATCACACACATCGGTAATCGCCTTTAATGTTGTAGCATAACCATGAGAGAAACTCGAGAATGATTCAGTTTCGGAAATAAATCTCACCCAATATGTACAGGGAAAATAATAAAAATGTTCATTTTTATTTTATCCTCTATACTCTCGTTTTCCGCGGACCAGCCGGAGGAGATATAGTGCTAGCATTGGAGTATAGGAAGGAAGATGGACTGAAAGGTATATCAAGAAAAGTCTAGTCCTTCGCATCGGACTGCTAACAGTAAACTCAATAGAGACGATTACAAACACCCAAGCCCTAGAAGGAGGAAAACCCACCCAGGTGGAAGTCGAACCCGCGACCTTTGGATTGGCAGACGAGAATGTTATCCCGCCTCCACCGAGGTCGGCAATCCTTCATATATATATATATATATATATATATATATATATATATATATATATATATATATATATATATCGATGATGCGGAAGTACTCGCGAGAGCAATATAACTTTTGGACGGCACAATATAACACAGAATAAAACAGATAACACGTAAAAGGACACTCACACTGTAGATGATTTGAGCTTTCGGCCTACTCCGAGGCCTTCTTCAGGTCAGACTCTGACCTGAAGAAGGCCTTGGAGTAGGCCGAAAGCTCAAATCATCTACAGTGTGAGTGTCCTTTTACGTGTTATCTGTTCTGTTTTATTGTGTTATATTGTGCCGTCCAAAAGTTATATATATATATATATATATGCGTGTGTGTGTGTGTATGTATGTATATATATATATGTATATATATATATATATATATATATATATATATATATATATATCAATAAGATTACGGCTTAAAAATTATTTGGATCATTCTAAGGAGCTGATTAATTTATTTTAATGTGAACACTATCGGCCCTTTCTTATTGTTTCTATATCTTCTGCTCTGAAGTAAAACTTTTTTTTTCATTCATACCAATGGAATTATATTATAGGAATTAACGGCGCTTACCCAACTTTGCATGTAACCCTCAGTAGGCCCGTTTGTTTATCTGTATAATACGTATATTAATTTGCATATGAATTCTCATAAGTGATATAGACATCTATTCAGGGTTTTCGCCCCGTAGGTCGATGAGCGGAAAAGAGTTAGAGCTCACCTGAAACAAAGCCTCTCCACGTGTGTAATTCGCCCACGCAGAATATGAAGGCCAGTTCCTTTGTGTACCGCCTATGGCTTAGCAAAAATGGCCGGTGGACAGGTAATCACAAAGCTTGAGGATAGAAGGGAGTTTATAGAATAGAAATCCCCAGAGTGTTGTGATGTACCCGCTAGGATACCACAATTAAGCCTAATGAATGAATGATCAAGGGCTTATTATTATTTAACATATCAATATTTCTGTGCATAATTAAGATATTTGTCTTGGGATTTTGGCTTAAGAACATTCTTACAGATTTGACTATGAATATCAATAGGAAAATATTGACTTTTCCTCGTAAATCAATCGGTAATATCTATTTCGTGTTAGCTGCGCAATGGAAAAAAACATCCCGATATCCTAATTAAATTTTCTCGCAAATGATTCCAGCTTAGAATAAAACAGGAGTTTCTAATTAATCCCTATTTCTTGATGAAAGCTCTGAAACAAAACAAACATCTGTTTATTTTGTTCAGAAAGGCACAATTTTAAAATTTCTTCAAGGGAGTGTATGTCTTTAAAATTTTAAGAGGTATCATGAAATAGCTTTGAGTGAAACCATAAATATACGTGTAGTCTCATTGTAATTTGTGTCAGAGTACATTTCGCGGTCCTCAGAAAACGTGTAAATTAGCAAAACTTAAAATGGCTCCCCGAGGATGGGTGGGGAGAATTACAAACAATTCATTTTTATATGCTTAAATATGGTTCTTTTTCTGTATTTACTTCTATGCAAATGAAAAATGGCGCATCTTCAATTTTTTAATTGGTGATTTCTCATGGAATAATCCTACCACTAAATGATGATTTACACTATCTCATAACCTTTACGCCATAAAAAATGGCGAATGTATACATGTCCACGCACTATCATACAACGCAGACGCAGAGTTTAAAAAATTCTTCCGTTTACCCTTTCCGTTAAAGCCTTCATCCCCCGGGACCTATTCCGTTTCCCAAAGGCTTAATTTCATTTGCAAGTCCTCCAAAAACACCCATGAGCAAAATGAAAAACTCCTAAATCACAACCATTAAATTGCATAAAAGAGGTAAGTGTTGCAACTTTTGTTGTCATTAGAGCATTGTGTTCGATTTAATCATGGGAACGTGTAATTTGTCCTGCAGCTATTTTAGAAGTTGGAGAGAAGCACCTCCTCACAGCATTTATCTTCCGACGTTTCAGGTGCGACATCATATACGACCTAGCCGTGGTAAACATGGCGAGCTATTGGATTGCACGCTTCAGCGAGGCGAGAAATGGCCTCACGGCATTCGCCCTTCGCCCTTGGTCCACCCAGGGGATCGCTGCGACCTCCGTGCTCTCCGCCGGCGGTTCCAACCGCAGGATTCACTCGGGCTACGGCCGGATGTCCACTGCAGAGGCCGCTGTGGACGCCACGGGGGACGCCAAGGTGAAGTCCTTCGACGATATCCCTGGACCGAAACCACTGCCGCTGATTGGGAACATCTGGCGCTTCCTGCCCATCATTGGTAACTATTCTTATCTTGTCATCACCACTGCTATGGGCACATGATCCTAGAATGGAGCAGCCCTCCAAGCTATTAACCTATACTACCCGTCTATCTCTCCGCTCGTCCATGCCATTGCCCCTGGAGAGTCGTATTTTTTCGATGGGTAATGTTCCCGCTCCTTTCCGCACCGAGATCACGGGTTCAAATCACGGCGGTGGCGACTTTTCTTCTGGGTTATAGAAATCCATACTTTAGGTTTCTTGTGATAGAACTCTCCATCGCATTTCACTCACTGCAAAGGCAATCTTACTCTTGATCCTTTGGAGCAAATTGTTGAAAGTAAATATGCACTCTCACGTCGGATTTCATTGCACTCTTCCTTTGCTCGTTATAAACATAATTCTGCTAAATTATATGCCTACGGACAAAAATTACACAATCTTATAATTAACCACTTCCATTACTACTTTTAGAGATGTCTTGCGTAGCTTTCCTCATAAATCCCCTTTTCACTTGCTCCTTATTTTTTATCTATTCCGCATACCTTTTTGTCATGTATAATTTAAACGTAATAATCGGTTCAGGAGTCAATGTGGACATCTCGAAAGTCTTCCTTTGTCGTAGAGTTTCTGCCTCTCATTCAACAAGGTATTCTCACTTGAATTTCCTGGACTTTTTCCAAAACATATCTCTTTGACTCCTTTTAATACCATTGTCATATTGCTGATTATTCCATTAGTTATTCCTTTGGTTTCCTCTGCATAATATGAACGAAGGATTAAATCTAGGAGGTCTTGATGTCGCCCGAATGAGAACATTTATCCCGAGACTAAGTTCAAGAAGTTTGCCTTCTGTCAGTCTCCCTGACGAGCTTTTATCTTCACCAACTCTTCGGAGAACTTCTTCAATAATCACTCCGGTTGTTCATTTAATTTTTATCAGTCTTCTCTTGCGTCACACTTCCATTACTTTCAGTGTTTGTAAGTCCTTTGTTGATCATCGTTCTCAGGAGAACGCAGTCCTGTTTCATGTATTCGGTATAAATTTAACTTCTCATAAATATCGGCTCATTGGGCGTGAATGTCTTTTATTAGTGCAGCGGCGATACAGAGCCTGTTTGAAGATATGGTTGCTGTAATTAAATCCGAACCCAGCAGTGTACTCGAAAGATTACACAGAGGAGTATAGAAAGAATGCGTACTCCCACTTGTATCGCAGAATTCGACTTCCCTTTATATTTTTTATGCAATGTTTGCCTTTATCAGATTGATAGATTTTCCTCCGATAGAAAGTCTTTGTCATTGGACCTATTTTATCGGCTTACTGCGCATGTAACGCTTACTTCTTCCGTCACTGGTGATTGTATTCCCCATATCAGAAACTTCCACTTTTTCAAATACGTCCTTCCCTTGTCTCATATAAATATAATCTTTCTTACTTAGATTACAGATCATTATCATAATTTCATTATTTTTTTCGTTGAGTTGTCCTCCCTTGCCAGATTTTTCTTCTTCCCCGCAAGTAAAGTGTTTTCAACCGCAAAATTCGGTTAAATTATCCCATTATCGGTTCTTAGCTTTCACCTCTAGCAATAGTATTAATCCTCGAAATCTAGCATAAACTTAACTCTTGAGGGGGAGACTAACGCGGTTAAAAGTCAGTGCTTAAATCTGTCGCGACTGAAGCAAGGTGCAGGTTTGTAAGACGGATAGCTTTTGGCGGTGGGCATCGTTTTGCTCATGCCATTCGCTCAAAATCGCGTCAGCCTTTGTGTTATCCTAAACTCAGGGAATTGGTTCCGTCCCGGTCAACTGAAGCACTCACATAATCACTCGGTGAAGTGGCCTCAGGGTTTGACTTCCACTCACCGATGCCTTTCGACAGTAGTGAAGTGGTTCCACCCCTCCTCTGAGTGCCACATCACTTATTTCACTACATTTCTCGCAGCATGCTCCTCTCCCCTCATCTTCCTCCCCCTGCCTTCTCTTTATTTTCATTCTTTCTTCGCCACATACGGACGTCCGTCCAGGAGAGTGGGTGAGCGGCTCTGAGCCCGTGGGTCGAGGGAATCGGCCGTCACTAATGTTGGTGAGTGGTCGCAGAAGGCAGTGACGGGCAGAGTGGTCCCGACTCAAAGAGTATTTGAGTGCCTCCTCACCGTCACCTCAAGCCATAAATTTCCAAAGTATAGCAAGAAAAAGGGACCAAACGCCGAGTTAAGGGAGAACGAGACAGTGAGAGTACTGAAAGAGGTCTCTTATGACGTAACTCCCCCCGACTATAGGAAACGGAAGCATTGCCCCATTTCGTAAAGCACAGCATCATAAGGAGAAAGGATAGACAAGGTAACTACCATCATCAAGAATGTAAAGTATTTCAGCAATTGTCAGTCAGTATCACAAAGATCATTTTCCTAACACAGTAAACAACCTGAAGGTCGGTTTGGTAGGTGATGGTAGAGTACACCCAGTACTTAGCCCGACGACGGTGTGTGAAATTCACACATCAGGGTCCGAGGCCAGTTCCTTTCCCTTTGCCAGTTATGGTTTCCCTGGAATATCAGGTACCCGAAAAATCACACAGCTTGGGTGGAGCTGAGGGTGCCCAGAGAAGCTTGCCCGGGAATGGAGCCCGGGTCCTCGGGTCAGTATCCAACGCTCTATCCCTTGACTACCGCGACCCACGATTTTATCATACAAACTTGTAAAAAGCCTGTCAGTAAAATCATTTAATTTTCCGACAGTTAAAATCTAATATTTTTACACTTCACCTGCATGGTATTCTACCCATCTAGGTAGGAATTGGATAGTCCCTACATACCTCCCCTTCTTTGCCCGACATTATTTTTTTTCATTTCATCTTAACTGCTCTATGAAATTGACAGTGAAAAGTAACAAAAGAGATAAATAATTGTGGAACACATCTATGGCCATTAAAATATTAAAAATGAATAACCAAGTTATTCTTTGTGGCCACAAAATGATATGGAAAGTGGAATTATGCGAACAAATAGTTTTACTTTAAACATTTTCAAATGAAAAGAGGATAAATTAGTCCAAATCTCATTTTGAATGGGTGTGCTTAACAGCTCTTGGGGACACAAAGTGGTGTGGAAAGAGGAACTTAGTAAAACGATTTTTAATTATCACATTTGTATTGAAAAGTAGGAATGATTAGCCTAACCCACTTAGAATGTGTTTGTGTATATGTAGGCTAATTTTTCCTATTTTCATTTTTGTATATTAATTAAATTCATTTTTTTTACCATTTTATGCTACTAACAAGTAAGACTTTTCTTCAACTTCTTCAAAAAGATATTTCGAGTACATTACACTAATTTTCTGTTTGATTTCGTCCTTACAGGTGAGTTTTTTGGGATGAATATCAAGGATTTGGTCCTTCACATGTACAAGCAGTATGGACCAATCTCCAAGATCACAGGATTAGCAGGGAAACCACCCTTATTACATGTGTATCGACCTGAGGATGTGGAGATGGTCTTCAGAAACGAAGGTCAGTGGCCTCTCAGGGGAGGATTAACGTCCTTGGTCTACTACCGGCAAGTTCTTAGGAAGGACTACTTTCAAGACACTGCAGGGGTGCTTGTAGAGTAAGTACAATGCCTACTCCAGGGCATGCTAAATCTTCTTTAATCAAATTAAGCAATCATTTCTCAATATTCTTTGAAAATCTAAAATGATTTAGAGCTAAATTAAATGGAAATATGTTTGTTGCAAAAATTTAACATTTAATTGTCAATGGAGTCAATCAAGAAGTATTTCTAATATCCTCCCATGAATTCCATAAGAAGGAACCTTAATTCTTAGGGCCCTTAGTGAACATGTGCAACTTAATGATCTATTTATTAATCTATAGGATATTTTATTCTTTTTTTATGGGTTTAATTACCTTTCTTCTGCCATGCCTTCTCATCTAAGGCCTTAAAACAAGGGTGTTTGCTATTTTTTTTAAATAAGGGCATAGTCCCATCTTTAACCCTGTAAATACAGCAGGGTGGTAAACTAGTTACATATTTTGCATTCAAGAAATGGACCAAAGTGGATGGAAGCACGTAGCAAGGTCAATCCAGCGATGATGCAGCCACGGGTAGCCATGAGATATGTCCCACCAATTGCGGATGTGGCACAGGAATTTGTTGACAAGTAAGTTTAAAAAAATAGGCTAGGTTAATCTCATCAGGGCATGGAAACAATCCTTTTAAATCTCTTCTTGAGCTGCCTTTTTAGACCAATCGTTGTTACAGTGGAGAATGGGGAGTAATGGAAAGAACATTGCTTATGTCCACCTAATGAAATGCAATATTGATGTGTTGTTGTAAGGAAAGGTATGATTGCCCTTAAGACTTGAGCATAATTCCTTTTAAGTTAGACATCAGTTTGCATGTTTTGGTGTCAAAAGTTGTTGTCCTTCTACCAAAAAATTAAACTAATTTTAATCAAGTAAACAAACTAAAAAAATAGTTCGAGTACGAGTAGATAACTCGTATCTAACTGGTAGTTCAATGCATCCTTAAGGGCCATAAGTATACTCATAGTTCAGAAAAATGCAAAGATCAGTTATATTTTCGACCCTGGTGGAATATTACAATGTAGATGGAATATTGGTAAAATATCACAATTACTACCCATTGAAAGTAGCTTTTGGACATTCCCTAACAGCTATTATTGTGTATTACATTTTGTCCTTTTATTCTCCTGATAAAAGTTAATTTTTTCTTTAGCTATTCTGACTTTCTATATCCCTCCATAGAGTCTAAAACATTTATTCTCTTCTACTTTTACCTAATAATCTCCCTATTGGCTCACAACTGTTGTTCACGGTCGGATAACTAATCTGAAAACATTGTTTGTTAAGCTACTCTTTCGTCCTTTACATTGTACTGTTTTCATAAAATCCCACCAGCTTCACCACTTCATCTCCATATAGAAAATGTTCATCCAGATATTTCATTATTTTTTTAGCATTCTCCTATATGTTATGAAATTAATATTCTGCTGCCTATTAATATTTCCTTCACCTAATTTTTTTGGGCCTCTTTCAAATTTCACTCACCATATTTTAAAATTTATGATTGGTCTTATTCTCCGTCCCACTTTTTCCTCTATTCTTCTCCATGATCATATCTCAAAACCCTCTAATCTATGTTCATCCTCATCCCTCAAAGACTGTTTCAGTTCAATGCATGAATGCCTGCTGTATTAAAAACCTTTACTAATCTTCACTAGCCATAAGTCTTGATTTAGTATACCTGTCATATTAATTTGAATATTTCTTTAGCCAATGCAATTCTTTAGCAAATTCCTCTACAAATAAGCCTTTTTTTCTTCCAAAACAGGTAATCCCCAATTATGTGAACCAATCTGCAATTGCGATTTAAATCTCTTTTAGTTGAATGGAGCTGCGGTAGTCCAGGTGGTAGAGTTGAACTACTGACCAGAGGGCCCGGGTTTAATTCCCAGGCAAACCTCTCTGGGCACCTGCAGCTCCATCCAAGCTATGTGATTTTTTGGTTAGCAGATCTTCCTGGGAAACCATAACTTGCACTGGCCGCCCTACCCTGATGTGTGAATTTCACACGCCATTGGGCTTAGTACTGGGTGAACCCTACCATCACCTACTAAACTGACCTTTGGGTTGATTACTATGTTTACGATTTACTTGAATAAACCTGCTCTTCCTACTTCTGAAGAATTCCTTTACATTGGTTTTCTTATGGTGTCCCATAGTATCCCAGTATTCTGTACTTCTTAAATTCCCCCTGTAAATTAATCAACAATAACTGGAATCCTTTGCCTGTATGACTATGGCTTAATCATCTGCAAACCTAATTTAATCATCTCTCCATTCACTGTTATCACAACCACAACTTTTCTTGTTGTCAACCTTATTATCTCCTCTAAATATAAGTTAGCAAGCCCTAGTCATGATAAACAACTTTCTAATACTCCCCTACCTATCACTGCCTATCCAAATTCTTATCCTTTTTGACTGACTTAAGACTATTCCATTACTTTCCCACTGTCTCTATCTTTAATCTCATTCAAAGCATTGTATTGGAACATTCAACAAGACTGTTGAAAGCATAAATATTGTATGTATGTGTATGCCTTTACTTTCTCCATGTTATTCAGACAGGTAATGAACAAGTCAAGCTTTTAAAATTCTGCATTTATCCTTTAAAAAACCAGTTTTTTTGCAATATTTAGCAATTTTTCATTTGTCTTCCTACTTGTTCAGCTTATTTTTACCTCCTTCTACCTATCCAAGTCTCAAAATGGTCAATCAATGCTCCTTGTCATAATAACTTTTCAATGTTAAGTGTGCAAGACTAACAGTAGGTCCATTAGTTTTGATAAGGAGTTGATTAATTGAGTAATTAGATAAGTAGGTATATGTACACAAATTAATTTAAGTAAATTTCATTTCATTTTCATTTGTAAATGTGAAATGGTTGGATCAACTTCATGTTAATTGTAATTGTAAATGGAAACTAGCTGAGATTGGCATTGCTTGTTCTGAGCAAATACATAATGTTTAAGCTTGGTTTACCTCAAAATAGAATATCCTCCTTTTTTTGTCTTCTTCCCTGAAAGTCTGGATGCATAGATTGAAAATTATGTTTTTATATTCCAATGTTTTATTTTTACAATCCCAGAGAAAAAAATGAAATAATCATTGTGGTGACAATAGGTTTATTGTGGTGAGGATATTATTTCAGCAACACAATAAGGACCATATTTTTTCAGGATGCGAGCCATGAAGGACCACAATAATGAAATGCCACCAGACTTCATGAACGAGCTCTTCAAATGGTCACTTGAGTGTGAGTTGTAAACTAAGAGATTTAAAATAGTTATGATCCTCATCATTCATGAGAAATAAGGTCCCTAGAACTGCAGTGGCAAGAAACCTCATAGGTACATCCTACAACTTCTTGAATTGAAGGAAACTCCATTCATTTATGAAGTTGTGGTTCAATTGTGAGGAATATTTCTTTTGATATTGTGACCATTGTGACAACATTGTCATGCATACTTTCATGAGGTCAGATTTAGTAAATGCTGGGTAGTCTGTAATGAGTTCATTTGCAAATACCAGAACTGGTGAAGGCAAAAATTGACTTCCTTGGAACTGGGAACATTTCTTGTAGCCAGGCTGAAAAAGGTTCAATATTAGTTTCATTTCTTGAAATGGAACCATTTCTGAACCCTCAGGGGTAATCATATGTATTCCATATAGAGATGACTCTGCTCAGTATGATATAGTTTAACTTAGTCGTATACTATTCATTTGTAAAACAATTTGAGTTTCAAAACGGAGTGAATTGAGTTTATTTGATTGTTTTAATCAATTCAATTTTAATACTTTGGTGTATGAGATGCTGCCTCAATACTTTCCATGACTGTAACTCCTACTGTGCATAATTGCCCATCAAATGTTTATTACTGTAACACCATTAGTACAAGGGAAATGTAGACAATGCTATTTAATGTTGAAAATGTTCAATGACAGAGACAGATATTTTATTTCCCACTACCATCAGGATTTTTTTAATTTTGTGAGGCTTTAATCAATGAATAATAATTGCATTAGTCATTGATATATCTTGGTCATAACATTAATATTTGACACCCTCGAAATTCTTCTAAAAGTAGTTTAGTGCATCAATTTCATGAAACTTTTAATGTGCTTTTAACAAACTCATAAAGACATGATTATTGATGTATCCTTTCTGCGTTATAAATTAAAAATTGTCCCTTTTTAAGAAATGATACCTATTATTAATTTACAGAGGTCACTCATGGATCCAAAATTTTCTGGATAAATTTAAATATCTATATGCATTTTGCATCTCAACCTCCACTTAGAAAACTACTTCATAAAATTGAAACGATCATGTTGCAAATTCAAGTGAATGGCAGCCATTTTTATGGGAAATGTAATTTGAAAATAATACTCCCTAGAAACACAGCAACACAGACTAGCTCTGCACATGGATGTTATAGACCATAGTGTGTTCACTGAAAATGCTAAGGAATGCAGCATAAAACAATATTTGGATTCATAAGATGAAATTATATTTGAAGTTCCATTAGTAGGCTTGCCTGTAATCTTCACATTGTGCAATTCCTTCAATTTCAGAAAATTTGAGAAAATATAGTAGAAATCCTCTTTATGTCATGCATACCAACTTTTTTTCAGTATACCCATTTCTTCTAGTTAGATTTCATCTCACATTTCCATTTGCTTCACATTTAAACTGGTATTAATTTATTTTGTTGGCATTTGAGAGACTCAGACATGATCAAATCTCAATGTTTCTCAATGAAAATGACTTCCGTAATCCTCTACAATCAGGCTTTCCTCTCACAGCACAGCTACCTCTCTCCTTGAAATAACAAATGACATCAGACTAGCCATGGATGGCAAAGAGGTGACAATAATGACTCTTCTAGACTTTATGAAAGCCTTCGACTCTATTGACAAAGATATTCTCTTAGCAAAACTTCAAATCCTGAATTTTTCTTCTTTGTCTTTACAATGGATTCCCTCACACTTGAGAAACCGATTTCAAAGAGTCATCACACCTGAATTATCCTCTAACTGGCTTCAAATGCACAGGGGTGTTCCACAATGATCCATTCGTGGGCCATTGCTTTTTTTCCCAGTATATACTCGTAAATGATATTAGTAAAGGTATTTCTAATTGCAATCATCACCTTTATGCCAATGATTTACAAACATATCACCATTCCTGTCATCATGATCAAGAATTATTTAAAAAAATGAATTAAGATCTTGCTGCTTTGTCGCTATGGGGTATAAAAAATTTACTGAAAATAAACGCCATCAAAAGTCAGACCATTATAATCGGATTACATAAACTAAATTCTAAAATAAGTATTGATAAACTCCCATCACTAACATTGCAAGGATCTATCATACAATACCTAAGGATAGTAAATAAATTTGGCATTACCATCAATGAAATGTTATTTTGGACTGATCATGCAATTGCTATCTGCAGAAAAATAAGCTCATCCCTGAATTCACTGAAAAGGTTAAAGCACAGTTCTCCCCATTCCTGAAAGATGCTTCTTGTATCCACTCTTCTCATACCCATTTTGATTACTGTGATGGGGTATACCAAGATGGGGTATACCTAAACAAAGACCTTTGGGGCAAACTGAAAACCGAACTTCAGAGGACACACAATTCCTGTGTGCAGTTCATATGTGATCTTAGACAATATGATCATATTTCTGACTCATTTACAAGAATATCCTGGCTAAACCTAAAAGGTTGCAGGCATTTACATATTCTTTCAATTTTCTGCAAGATATTTTTGAGCTACACACCTGAATATTTATACAAAAATTTCCTCCACATCAGCTCAATCTACAACAAATAGGAACACGAGGGGTAACAATAAACTTCTTATGCTACACCATCGCATGGAAATCTAAAACAACCCTTTCCATGTTACAGCATGCCATCTGTGGAACTCTCTCCCATAAAAAAACTCTCCATTTACAACAATATTTAAGAGAGCACTTCACAAGTTCTATTTCCTCAGGTACAAAACTTAACAACATACCTTCCCTCATTTCACTCAGCTACTACAGATGTCACTGTTTCTATTTTTTCTTTTGTCATCTCAAGCGGTAGGATTTTGTATCATTATTTATAGTAAATGTTATGTTTCTCATTACTCTTCGTGTGTTGTTGATGTTATTTATTTCTTCATTTCAATTTCAGTAAAATAATAATGTGTAAAATATTCAAAAATAATTGTTACAATGTATATGTATCTTTCCTCAAATTCATAGGGTTTTTGTAGGTTTCTCACACCCCCCTTCTCTTTGCGGGTGATTTCCTGCCTGGGATTTTACTAGGTGAGCAATGCCACACTCTCCCTTGATTTTCCCACAAACATTATTCTTTGCTTTGACTTTCCCTATTTTATTGTTCTCTTTCTTCACTGTCATTTACTTTGAGTATGTTTGCATTTTTAGGTGTATACTTAATTTATATATGTGTATGTATGAATATATGGTTGCATATATATATATATATATATATATATATATATATTTCCTATGTGCAAATCTGTTCATACTGTACGTCTGTCTGTCAATATGTACTTATGAGTATGCATGTAATTGTAAATTTTATGGCTAATATAGGACGATGGGTTAAATGGAAGAAGGGACCATTTGGTCTCAATTTTGCCCAAATAAAGATCTCTATCTATCTCTTTGCCTTTTTGCAGCAATTGCTTATGTTGCCCTTGATACCCGCTTGGGTTGTTTGGCTGAAAATCTGCCGCCTGACTCAGAACCCCAGAAGATGATAGATGCTGTTGGTGATTTCTTTGACTGTCTATATTATTTAGAGATGGGATTACAACTTTGGAGAATCTACCCTACTGCCATGTGGAAGAAGTTTGTCAAGGCCCTCGACATGTTTGTTGAGTGAGTACAGTATGTATTGAGGAAGCCCAGTTTTGAGAATTGAAGTAATTTAACCAAACCAATTTAGACTGTTATTTTAGAGGAAACATTCATTCTAATTCATTTTTGGAATAAAGTAGAATGAATTTTGAAAAATCAGGAAATAAAATTTTGGACTTTAAAAAACCAATATACTAACCAACAACAAGAATACTAAGCTTTTAAATAGTTGTAATCCTGATCCCAAGGTCTAAAATTACTTCCAACAAATTGATGTCTACCATTAGATTTCCATTTCTGATTTTTAGTAAAAAATCATTGGATGGATTTACTTCCTGTGTATGAACTACAATTTTTTTTTGTTGTGTCTTGATGCATTAGTTGCAGTTTAGATGTCATGTTTGATGACAAGAATATCACCCAGATAGATGTTCAGTAGGAATGTTCTTCTCTCTGATGAGCTATTTACCAAGTTTATAAGTATAAGATCCATCAATTGAAATCATCATCCATGCTTTCTTTTGACGATACTCAGCAGACAAAGTCTAAGGCCTGGAAAGAACTTCAGCTTCACCACTTTGGCAAAAGCAAGAAGCCCTAGATTTTCTGTTCCATTCATGTTAGTCCATGGAGCCATCAATACTCTTTATATGCTTCTTTTTTTATCATGTCATTTTTCACTCTTAAATGCTAACTTCTTTTCAGGTAAATTTGAAAAAAGACCCATTTGGTCCAAATTGAACATACCATCTGCACTATGCCCTTCAACAAGTTTTGTATTGATATATCCTGGTAATGGTCTCATTCGGTCTTGCAAACACTTGTGTTCCCTTTGAATATAACATTTACAGGACATCTATTTTGGTTTTTACATTTATTTAGCCCTCTTCTAAATGTCTTGAATGATTGAATTCCCATATTCTTGTGATTTTCTCTGCTTGTTCATGAATTTAAGAAATAAAGACTCTGGGAATTGAATATTCTTATCCCTGAATCTTCACTCATCACCAATTGAAGCATTGAATCTTTTAATTGTAGATGATCTAAAGTATTTTGTCATTTTCCTTCCCAGGCTGAAGTGGAATTCTCCAAATGCATGACACACTTTTTCTTTGTCCTTTAATATTGCCGAATGTCCTAGGAGAGTTACAAACTTCAGCTTGATATCCTTATTCTTCAACCCATTCTCCACTGCAATGATAACTTTCACTTTATGACTAAAGCTCAAGAATTTGACTTCTCATTTTTCCTATTACATGTATATTTGCTGCAAGAGGAAATTAATGCCATGAGAACTCTAGGTATCTCCAAAACTATTTGTCATACACCTCTTATTTTTTAAAATTTTCATATGCAAAGGTAAATGCAACTCATTTTAATGATGCTTTTCAGTCAATGGGGGAAGTAATTCTTTTCAACTAAAAAAAATGATTTTTATTAGATTTAATAAACA
Source organism: Hetaerina titia (assembly GCA_037158775.1). Lineage (NCBI taxonomy): Eukaryota > Metazoa > Arthropoda > Insecta > Odonata > Calopterygidae > Hetaerina > Hetaerina titia. The sequence continues at coordinate 48,218,328 of CM073771.1, forward strand.
ATGAATTCGGAAAGTAAAATCTAAAAAACTTTTACTCAGATTTCTTTCAAGTTACCAAAACGTCAATTTGCATACATTCAAGCAATCAAAGTTTAAAAATGTAGAGCTGTGCTGATGGGAGAAGTGATAATTGTTCCTGGTAGGGTCACCCATGCCAGATGACCAGATAGATCAGAGGATATAATCAAGACGAATGTTAATCCCCACAGCTTCTGTTCCTTGCCAAGGGGGCTGAAAAGGGTGTGTGACCTAAGTGGAGTGACCATTGATTGAAAGTGTTACATTAAAAAGACTGTTGAGGAGGGTAATAGGAAAACACATCAATTATTAATCCCAAGAATTTTTATGATGGGCAGTATAGAGAAAATGAGTCCTGACAACTAAGGGACTCAGCCCAATTGGCCATGTTCCATGCCCGGAATCAGGAGAGGTAAGGCTACAGTGGTCATCACCTCAGAAAATCCTTGCAAAGCAAAACAACAGTATGAGCACAGATAATAAAGATGAAGACAATTTAGTTAGATAGGGACATGATCTGTTAGGACATTGATGAGGGCAGGGAAATTAGAGAATATAAAGGAAGAAATGAAAATAGAAAATAGAAATGTTTTTGGGCTATGCAAGGTGAGATAGAAAGATAGCAGGGATTATTGGAGAGATAGTTATGGAGAAATATACAATGGAGGGAATGAAAGCCAGCAAGGGGTTACAGTTATATTGAATAAAAAGATATGAAGAAGCATAGTGGACATACATGCAGTTAGACCAAGCAATATGGAGGATATTACTAGTAGAATTAAAAGCAGAACCAGCAAACTTGGTCATTGTTTAGGTATACTTGTCCATGCCACCCTGAAATTAAAGGAAGGAAGAATTTAATAGGATATACAATTATTAAAATATTATCACGGGTGTTCCTTGAGTAATGGAAGATTGGAATGAATTGACAGGCAAAGGTAGAGATGGTAATTAGGTTGGGGACAACAGCTTAGGAACAAGAACTGACTGCAAGGATAAAGCAATAGAGTTCTGCAGGAGGCAGGGATTAATCATTACCAACACTTGGTTCTTATGCATGAAGTTTTAATAATTTTTGTTTATTTTCAAACTATTGAGATTCTGTCCTTATGTTTGAGTCTAATTTTTATTTCTAATAATTGATTTATGTGATTAATTCAAATTCAGTTCAAATTGTTAACATTGATGGCTATGATTACATATTCTAGAGAGAAAATTGCTGGATAAAATTTTCAGTGGTTAAGATTCATATGCATTAGTTACTTGCAGAATACTTTCTAAATTCTTGGGTGAAGTATTCCTGTGGCTACCACTGAGCTACTGATCTTGCTGGGTACCCTCAGCTTCTACCTATCTATATTGTTATTGCCCACAGTTCTAAGATATTTGGTAGGGATGATTACACATTTAGCATTCAACTTTAAAAAAATTAGGTCTTATTTAATTGCTAGTTGCTATATATTTATGTAAAATTTGATGTATATTATAATGCATAGTGAATATGCAGGAATTCAAAGTGAAATTCTCATGACTAAAGTGCATTCATGCCTGCTACCCCAAATTCTAATCTTAAGAAGTCTTAATATTACATTACAAAATAAAAGAAGAATTGCTTAGTATGTTGCTAAAAATTCTTCATCTACATATAAACATTGGCTGGCAAAAGAGTTCCATACATTTTTCTTTTCTCATGTGGTTGAAAACTTAAACTGTTTTTTGATTTGATTGGAGGTGTAAGTAATTCAAGATGGATAGCCAAATTGTCATAATATAGTGAAATTTTAGATGACTAGAAGACACTACATTATTTTGATTACAAGATCATTCCCATAATGGTGTCACAGTCTCAAATGTTATGGTGGATCACTGATTAAGAGCATAGAATTGAAATAATCTAAATTTGTTGGCATTCATGTATGAATACTTACCATTCTAGCTCTGTTGTTATGATATTTCCTTTTTGCAGCACTTCAGTGAAATATGTTGATGCTTCAGCTGAGCGTAGCAGGCAGCAGAAAGAGCAAGGAACCATGGTAGTAAGTGAGCCAAGTGTTCTGGAGAGGTTACTGGAGCGGTGCAGTCCAAAAGAAGCTGCCTTGATGGCACAGGAGATGATGTTTGGAGGTGTAGACACGGTAAATGTTTGCATTGCTACATATTTTTTTTAATATAACACATTTACTCTTCAACCTGTCCAAATCCATTATTTAAATGCCTTTATTAATTTCAAATCTTTGTCCAAATGGATCCTCTTTACTCATTGGATTTATTTCTAATTCCTTTGTTTATTCATTTTTCTTCATTCTCTCTTTAATAAATCCCTTTTTCCTCTTCTTACCCAAACCCAAGATAGTGTATGATTACTCCTCTGCAGCACTAGTAATATCAATCCCCCTCAATTTCTGAGACACATACATTTACTGAAATGTTCGGAATTACGCTGGTCACTTTTGGATTTCTATATGCTATGTTCCAATTTTTATCAGATATCCACCTAGCAAATGAAAAATACTCCTCTCCTGATCTTCCTGGGCCAAAAGAGTAGAAGAAGAAGGAAGAAAAGTTGAGTATTGGCTCCATCTTGTTCAAGTTTTTTAGAGGCCTGGGAGGCTTGAAGTAGTTAAACAATTCTGAAATATGGAACACAACCAGCTGTCCTTCTCAGAGATGCACATGTTCTTTCAATTCCTTTAATTTTGAATTTTGAGGAAGCTGATAGCATGAAAAAAGTAATAAATACGAGAGTAATAGATCTTTCCTTACTCTTATTTCTCTGCATTTCATTAAATAAAACATTCAAGAATGAATAAAAGCAGTAAAAGTACTGTTCAAAATTTTTAGTACATTATTGTCAACTAATCCTTGAACTCATCTACTGAGTTAAATAATTCCTTAAATATTATTCAAAGCTTCACATATTTGTCTAGGAATGCAAACAAGTTTCCTATTTTGAATAATTATTCAATGTTGTTGTTTTATATTGCGGCCATTTTTCTCAAGCACTCAATGCTAATAGGATATCTAATAGGGTTCAGTGCAAACATAAGGTTCAATTAAATTTATAAGTGTGTCACTTCTTCCCTGTGTTATTCTATCACTTCTCAACTATGCTCGTGATATTGATGTACATATTTTTATGTACATCATCATTTTTACATGTACTAGGGTGCACCATGACTGTTTCAATGTATTTACACAAGCAAATATCATTTATCCACAAGTATACAGAGAGGAAATACTTTGAATTAAGCAGATTTTATTTTTGTGTTCATAATTTTTTAGGGCTCACTTTTTGCAATGCATAACTGGAAAATGTTTAAGCAGAATAAAAATCTTTACTTGCACCACAATTTTAAATAGGAAGCAAATTAATGCATTTGCAAATCTGTGAAAAACATTCAATATATCTCAAATTCCAAAACATAGACACTTAATCTATGAGATTCATCCTTATCACTGAGTAAAAATGTGGAAATCTATTTCTCAGTTTCATAATTTGATAAAATATAGTGGTCACTCATTATTTTTTCCATTACCTTTAGACATCTTACACAATGGCCTCGGCTCTGTATTGCTTATCAAAAAACCAAGACAAGCAACACCTGTTATTCCAAGAACTGAAGAAATTTTTGCCCAAGAAAGATGACATAATAAAGGAAGAATTTCTTGAGGATATGAAGTACTTGAGGGGATGCCTCAAGGAAGTATTCAGGTGAGTCTATATACAGAACTCACTCCAATCCAATAACTTTCCAATCGTACTTTTAAAAAATCCTCAAGCAGGACTAAATATGGATTTTTGAAGCCTAACAGCACTCATTCCTCAATGTTGTTTATGAAGTTCTTTTTCCAACTCCCTTTTTATTCGCCTCCCCACCTTTCAACTGTCCAATCAAATCTTTCCCTCTCTCACACTTCAACCTCCTCTCCAATATACTTCCTGCCTCCTCAGTCACCTTCCTACCACTAAAGAAGGTGGTTGTGGCATTAAATAATTGAGACAACCTTCATGTTTCTTTATTCTGTGCACTTAGCAGCTATTTTAAATAAGTAAATATGTGTATATTTATAATATATTGGGTTGCAGTAGTCCAGGGGATAGTGTGTTGGACTACTGACTGGAGAGCCCAGGTTCGAGTCCCGGGCAAGTCACTAGCTCCACTCAAGCTATGTGATTTTTCGGGTACCAGATCTTCCAGGGTAACCATAAGCGGCACAGGGAAAGGAACTGGCCCCCCTACCCTGATGAGTGAATTTCACATGCAATTCATTTTAATACTTGGTGAACTCTATCATCAATTATCAAACTGACCTTTGGGTTGATTACTTTGTTTATGGTATGTATATTTCGTGTTTGAATGTGTATTTGGCATTGTGGCTCATCTCTTTCTTCTGCCTATGCATGCCACGAAATGCACTGTTCCTATCCTTTATTATGTCATATGATTGCTTACCTTCTGTCTTTCCTCTTGTGTGTTGTGTATTTGTGTATTTCTCTTCTGGCGGGTGAAATATCTCCCTGAAACAGTTCCAAACTGATAATAAATGGCAATGTTGGTAAATTGAATGGTGTCAGATGTAGGGTAAACCTATTCTCCTATTTGGGAACAAGACCATATTAAATCCCGCCATAGTCCATTAGAATAATTGAACTTGATTGGATTTCCAGAAAATGCATATTTATTGATATACTCTCCTTTTTATATTTTAGAATGGTCCCTATATTTAATGGAAATGCAAGAATAACCTCTAAGGAAAATGTGATTGCAAACTACAAGGTGCCTGCTGGGGTGAGAAACTTTCCAAATATTTTTGATTCTTGACTAAATTAGATTGAATAAATTAGATTTTCTTCCATTTTATGATTTCATTGATACAAAAAATGTTCCATTGGGTAAACTTTCATGGAACTTGAATTCTACATCTTAATTTGTCAAATTAGGTTCTTGCCAGATTAGCTGGGAGCTACTTCAATCTTGATTTTGCCCACTTGTAATATAATTTACACAATTAATTTCTATATTATTTGAATAAACGAATACAAATGTTAGGTACCTTTGTACAGCTGTAAATTATTCTTCAATTCAATATGCTTTTCACTTCTCTTAGTATCATCCATATTGCTTATGGGGTCCCTTCTTCTATTTCACTTACAGAATTTTACTTTTTCCAGGTCATGGTTATTATGCCCAGCATAATAACGTATGGATGTGAAGAAATATTCCCTCAGAGTAAAAGATTCATTCCAGAAAGGTGGTTAAAATTGCGACCAACAGAACAAACCATTGGCAGTATGGAAGATTTTGATGCTGTCAGTGAAAAAAAGCATGCTCCTTTTGCACTGCTTCCATTTGGATTTGGACCACGAAGTTGTGTGGGAAGACGATTTGCAGAAATGGAAGTACTCATACTCCTAATCAAAGTAAGTGTGTAAAATCAAGCATCTTTAACCCCTTCCTTCTACCTGTTTCTCCAGAACTTGACTCTCTCCATCTGGTGGTACAGTGATAGGTGTCATCATTGAACTAAAATTCTTAGGGGATAAAATCCTTAAATAAGAAAAATGATTTTAATTGTGAATTAATTAATTTTTGTTTTCATTTCATTATAGTATATAAGTTTGCAAACTCAATTGCCTTTATTATTTTGAGCATGCAAATTGCATTTTCAATATACCAAGGGCATGGGACAATGAGTCACCTTTCTGTTGCCTCATGCACGTTGGTATGTTCTATGCAACTATGTTCACAGCAGCCATACCAAAGTAATGTAAGTGGATAAACTGGGTTTAACACCAGAGTTTGTTTAAATCATCTTTCAGGAATGTATCTGCAGTGAAAGGGGTGATCTGACAGAGTTTGGACCTAATTGAATGAATTTGAAATTTTTCTAACACATGATTACTATTAACTAACTTGCCTTCTCTTTTACTGAAAGATATTTTCATTTAAGTAGTCTGTATTTTTTACAGTGAAGTTTATTTTTCTATTTGATTCTCAAACATTAACCAAGAATATAATACTGAATAACTTGTTAACAATTCACAAACAAATTTACCATGTAAGTATTGCAAACTGTGCAACTTGAGAAAAAATAACCCATTTCTTTGGCATACGACAAACAACAGAAATAAAAACTAAATAGATATTTTTAATGTGATAGGCAAGACAAAAGCATATTTATTTACAGTGACCATAAGTTCTTCATAAAAAAAAGAAAACAGGCTTATGTGTCAAACAAATTGCCTTCTCAGTACATGAACAAGTGGCTGGCAGTGATTGCTATGATTGCTCGCAATCTTTTGATGTCACATGTGATTGAAGTTGAATATTTTGCTTTGTCTGTGTTAATATCCCACATTAATATAAAATCAGATTTGTCAACATTATAAATTCCTGGGATAAGTATTGGAAATTTACCAGAGAAATAAAGTCAGGTGGATCCCTTAATCTTTTAGATCTAATCATCTCAATGGTAAAGGATAGGTTTAATTTTCCTGTGTTTAGGAAAGAGTGCTACACAGACTTGGTAATTCCCAATAGCTCATGACACCATGTTCCCCAAGAGCTATCAGCCTTTCACTCTATGCTGTATAGGCTAATGTTTATACCCATGACTCAAGATATCAAATCGAAGGAACTGAACTCCATAAAAATGATTACCAGGAATATGGCTATGGCAAAGGTTTAATCGACTAATTCAAAATTGTTCAGGCTAGCCAAGTCAGCCATTTATGGCATTTCTGCAAAAGAAAAACCCGAGTGGCAGAAATTTCCTTTCAATAATCATATTTCCTTAAAAATGCAAAGAATCCTAATGAAGAAGAAGGTGAAACCTGCCTTCTACTGCTGGACTAACCTAAAAGGCCTTCTCTGCCATGCCAAAGATTAGTTCAACCCGTTTCATAGGAGTGAAGTATATAAACTGCACTGTGGTGACTATAATGGGGTTAAATAGTCCAAATGGGAAGAAGGATAGAGAAAACAGTAAAAATAACACCTGGCATGCCACAGGAAGAACGATTCCTGATTCCTCTTTGCTAAGCATCTCATCGATTGTGGCCATAGAGGTGAATTCTCCCCTGTCATTCTACATGCAGAGAGGAAAGGACACCACTTGGATGCTCTGGAACAGCTAGAGATCTTACTTACACCAAGTCATTAGGGAAGGGATGTTTTAACCAACAAATTTTTATTTCCCTCTCACTCCCTTTTGTTGCATATCTCAATGACCAGCCCCTTAACATCCCCCTGCCCACTGGTCAACCAGGCCAATCCACCCTACATCAGGCTATTGGTGGTCTCCCACAGTCCTCCAATTAATAACCATGCTGTTAACTGATAGACCATCCTATGACATTCCTCAAGCCTTCCTTCCTTCGCCCCTTAACCTTCTCCTTCCCTCCCTCGACCCAGCCTTTTACCCCCACTCTCCCCCAATTCTCCTTTAGTTGTTCTCTCCTCCTCCCCTCACCTCTTGCCCAGTATTTGTGTGTATGTGTGTGATCAAAATTTTAGCTGAAGATGTTACGCTATAATGAAACGTAGGTCTTATAAAAAAATTCTATATGGAAAAGCAAAATGTCTTCTTTCACCCTTTTTTCATGTTTTATTTTTCTCTTTTCAACAGATTATTAGGAACTTCAGAATAGAATACAACTATGGAGAAATGGCATATGAATGCAAAATTTTTAACATACCAAAGGACCCTCTACGTTTCAAATTGATTGAAAGAGATGAATAATATAGAGGTATTTATATATTTGAATCTTGTCTAAAAGGTGAAAAAAATTTGTAATTTTTCATTTTGTGTATCTGGTGTAGAGATAATGTCAGTAAAATCAGTGAATCTTTTTAAAATCTCTCCTAACCAAAGGACACACCAATGTTATAAATTACCTATGCATCTACCGTTTGACTGTAAATCTGTCAACCTACTCTGAAATAACTCAGTGTTTGAGTCAGCATACAAGTATGCTACCAATAGCATAAAATTCTTTGCTCCTGAAGTATATATTAATTCTATTGAATTGGCATTGGAAGGAAATCACAAGGGTCAAATCATGGACTCTCTTAAGGTACAAATTTTATAACATGACCCTGTACCATGGTTTTATGGTACTCAAAGGGCAAAGAATCTAAGAATCCCAATTAATCTTTGCTTTAAGGACTTTACAAACAAGGACACTTGTATTGAAATGTTTAGCTGTTCAAATGAATTAAGAATATCCATCCATTAAAAATATCACATTTAGTAAGAAAATAGGTCATGAAGTCAATATCATCTCATTTTCTGCAATGAATCATTTTATCAATTTACTCCATCATCTTCAACAGTGAATGAAAACACAGCTTAAGTAAATTCCATATTGATTTAATAATTTCATGAGCAGTGACAAGTTTTAACATTTGAAAAATATGTATCTCATTTGAAAAAATTGCTTTAAAAGGATGAAGCATAAGGTACCCTCCCAGCCGATCGATAAATTCTCAGGCACACAGCAAGCGCATGAATACTCATTGTATCAGTGTTCTATCAGTAGTAAAAGATTATAAATAGCCCTCTATGTACATTAGTACAAGTAAATATTATGAATAATTGGGTACCTCGGGGTGACAAAAAAATCTTGCTATGAATAACAAGTACTGTGGGTGAACTGATAAAGAAAACTGAATGAAAAATGCAGTTTCTCCTTGTCTCTAGAATATATGAGGAAATAAAAATAGGAAGTTAACCTTTTTTTGAATTTGAGAGAATGATTTTTATACCAAAATCTATGCATATAGGTACATGAAATTCATCTATAAGGACAGCCATATCATTATGGGTAGTATATGCATATCTGATAAGTAGCTTATGACCTATTGATACAATTCTGAAAGGGGCAGCATATTTTTCAAGCCAAGTGTATTAAGCTAAATCTAGTATATGAAGAGTTAGGTACATCCCCTCATAAAACTGGATGAAGGATACTTTTGTTCAGGTCAAGGCCAGAAAACAGATGGCTACATATGTACATATTATGCTAAATACAGGAGCTATTAAGGCCAAAGTATTGACCATTAATAATAACAGTCACTTAATTTTGTCCAAACCAACCGAATACTATCTATTTGTGTGTATTGTATTATAAATTCAATTTTGTGTATGGAAATTTTATACAGCTAAAACTTTATCTAATAATAAGCAAAATATACATACATTGTACTTCCCATCCAGACAGTTTATTCACTAATTAAAGGAGGGTAACAGTCTTTGATAAAGTAGAAAAAAGGAGCTATCTATTGTAACAAGAGTGATTTACTGATTTCACTGTCAATGGATAAATTTTGTATATCTCTTATGTGAAATAATGCTAAATTTGAATTAATAATGTGTGTTTTTAAAACTTTATTACTACACTTTTGTACCAGAGAAATAAAAAATGTTTCTAATTATATAATTCTGTAAGAAAATCTTCTCATCCAGAAAGCAAATCACATCCATGAAGTATTTGAAAGTTCATATATTCAGGAGCTTCATTTCAAATAATACAGGTAAAAGGTAAGACATAGAGTTCATTGGAATTTGTATGCAAGGCTTAATATACCGTACAGCTTTTCCTTCCAAGAATACCAAAAAAATTACAACCCTTAAAATTTGAAAGAAAAAACCAGAGCTGGCGGAACAGTTTACCTATCTCAAAAGTTTTATGCACAAAAATGGCCAAATTAGTCGGGACTTAAGGAATATATTAGCGTTTGGCAAAGAAACTTTCACAAGGAGAAGGTAATTGAAGACAGTGACGTTGAGCAAGAAAAGGCTCCCTAAAATTTGGATATGGAGCTTAGTTTTGTATGGCGCAGAAACATGATCATTGAAGCAGGATGATACGCGTAGATTGGAGGCTTTTGAAACATGGGTATGGAGAAGAATGGAAAAGTTAAAATTGACTAAGGAAATAGGAGAGGAGGGGGGATAGCTGGGAAAAATCCATAGGAAGCAGGAAATATGGATGCTGTGCATTTTGTTTAGCAATGGAATGTTGAAGACTAGGATAGAGGGGAGAACATGATGCAAATAAGGAAGGGGTGGGATTAGGATAGGGATGTCAGATGGAATGAAGGGAGGAAGTTTATGGAATTGAAAGTGGGCTTATTGTAGAGTAGGATGTTACGCTGTGTTTTTTTTAAGAGAGACGAGGTTATTCAGAGTACCTTGCTGTACCGTTTGGTAGTTTATGTCCACCTAAAATCTACCTTAACCGGTATATTACCTATAATAATGTTAATGCTGATTGTATTCCATGCTCACCTCTATATGTCATGCTCTCTGTCCTATTATTGATGATCAGGAGATCCACTTGAGCTGTGTGCAAAATCAAATTTCTTGCGCGAATTGACTTCTCCACTGTTTTCACATATTTTCCCTTCTTATTTCCAGACAAAAAAAATGCTTTCACGAGGAGGCGGGAGTTGATAACGGGGACGTTGATTAGGGACGTTAAGAAAAGACTCGTCAAAGCTTTGATATGGAGCGTAGCTATATGTGCGGCGCGGAAACGTGGACACTGAAGCAGGAGGAAGGACGATTGACGTAGATTGGAGGCTTTTGAAATGTGGGTGTGGAGAAGAATGGAGAAGGTGAAATGGATCGAAAGGAAAACAAATGAGGAAGTGCTAGGAGTGGTGGGTGAGGAGAGGGGTTCATTGAGAGAAATCCTATGGAGGCAGGAAAAATGGATGACAGGGGTATTGAGCGGCAGTGGGATGTTGAAGACGGTAATAGAGGGGAGAATGTTGCGTAAACGAGGAAAGGGCAGGAACAGGATAGGGATGTTGGACGGGATGAAGGAAGGAAAGAAGTACACGGAGATGAAGAGGGACCTGATGTAGATTAGGTTGCTGGATTGGGTTTTGTTTGGAGTTACAAAATGCTTATTTGATAGTTGTGTCCACCCAAAAACCTACCTTTTACCTTGTAATATAATTATTCTATTAAATTAATTCATTATAATTCAATAATACATTAGTTATATGCTCTCAAATTCTAAAACTATAAAAAGCATTTTGAAGGAATATTCGGAAGCTGATCGCGGAAAATGTAGCTGCGTCTATTCGCTGTTGACATACGAATTTTAGTTCAAATTTAGTACCCTGCAAACCATCGCTGGGATGTGTGGCAGAGGGTGAATATACACCAGACTAACTTTGACACAAACATGACCCTGATACCCATGATGCTGATAGAACACTGATACAATGAGTATTCATGGGCTTGCTGTGTTCCTGAGCATTTATCGATCGGCTGGGAGGGTACCTTATGCCTCATCGTTTTATAGCAAATTTTTCAAATGAGATACATATTTTTCAAATGTTAAAACTTGACACTATTCATGAAAGTATTAAATCAATATGAAATTTACTTGTGCCATGAAACCATGGTACAGGAACGGCAATTAGATTATTTGGTTTTTTTATGCATATCCCCAAAAGGTGTCAGTCTTTTCATGAAATTTTTACCGTAAAAGAGGTCCACAGCTGATGAACGTTTCCACATCTCCAAGCATGAACAAATGACCTGCACTCCTAAGCTAGCAAACATGGGCACCAGGATATTGAAATCCAGGGTGGAACTCAATCTTTTTTTTTTTTCATTCCTTAACAACTTCTTCGGGCATGTCATTTTCTTCGAATATATATTTCTTGGGAGGTTTCACTGCTTGGGTTGAGGAAATAAATGCTATACCCTCTTGCGTTTTCCGTCCATTACTCCTTTCTCCCTCAGCTGCTCTGTGCTTCGTCCATTATTGCGCAGGCTGACCGTTCCCTCTTCTCATAATCCGTAGAATCAGTCGTGAGAGGAATTTCAAACAGTTCCCTCTCCACTTTCATCTCCATCCCTCCTGCTCTCTCAACCTTCTGCTACCCTCTCTAGCGATCCACGTGAAGCCCATTCCCCATCTGCGTCGCGGTTGTTGAAGAGGCACACAGCAGCACACATCTCGCGCTCCTCTAGACAATTCAATGTGTCTTGCAAACAAGCCTTTACTCATCCTGCTATTTGGGTGAGTGACGCCACATGGAATTTGTTCCCTTTGTTTTCAAATTTTCTGGGTACTCCTCTCACGTTCTCATTCTATCGCCCACCGCAAGAGCATTTGAAATTCCAAGAAAGTTTGACATTGTATTCTTTCGTATCCTCTTTCTCTTTCTCGAAATCTTTCGTTGAAGTCAAGGTCTGTCGTCATCGTAATAATCTACAGTCTTCATAGGGCGAGCAGTCTACATAGACAGTGCCCCAAGTAGGATGGTGGCATACGTACGACCATGTTATTTATGAGACCTCACTCTAGTCTTTTCACTATCCCATTATCTGCTGTTGCTTGATATCTTCCTCCCTCCAATTCTTCATTCATAACCCCCTCTCCCTTCTTATCTCTGATCTTCTTCCACTAGCTATGTCTGACACCCTGCCACGCTATGAGACACTGGTGTTCATCGAGATCGTCAGATGTCCTAGTCAACTTCCTTTAAACTTGCTCTCCTTTTCTCACAAGATTCATTTCTAACATCCCGAAGAAGAATGCGAAGGAAAGGGAAGCACTGAGGATTCGCTAGAGCCATCTTGCATAGGAGGAGAAATCGCGCAATTCCGTCGTAAAACATAACTGACATAACTAACTTCACGCGGGTTAAAGCATGCTTGAGTATTGACACGCTGCTACGCGATGGAGTAGATACCCAAATGCCACGTCGTGACTGAGCGTGTCGTGCTTCAACAACTGCTTTGGACCGACGAAAGTTTTTTATAAGTCGTACTTCGACCTCTTCCATGATCAGAACGCATATTAAAGAAGTATCCTCGCCTCCGTCGCTTTGACACTCATTTCGCTAAAGTGCCTTCTGGTTAGTCTGAGTTCACATCGCATTCAAAAGTACTTCGTAAATTAAAAGTGGATATCGTCAGGGATGATCTCAGGACGGGCGGACAGATGTCTCGCTTCGTTTTATGAATAAAGCACGGACATGAAATCTTGGTATTAATTGGTTTTCACAATTAAGGTTAACATACAAAAGTTAGTCTCAAATACAGACTGATTGAAATGGATGTTACAAATGATTTGCGATTCGTTACAAATATATTTTACGTTAGCCTTAAACCAACTTCCAGGGTATACGAGTATACTCGCGTGACTTGGTCAAGAACCATAAATATCTAATGAACATATTTTCAGTAGAATTCCAGGCGAAGATAGAACAAATGAAGTTGCTTTCACGGCAAAATCCATGTGACAATTAAGCCACGCTACCCTGTTGATAGGCATGCACTGTAGTGCAACTTGACAGAATGGACATGCACAGTCCATCCTTGGTTGAGAGTTTATCTCAAGTGCATGTTCGTCTCTGTTATCCGTCTCTTGATAACGATTTACGAGTCGTGTTGTGGTTCGACGAGCTAATATGGAGAGAGAAGAACTTCACTTTGGCATTGCGACTTAGGCACCACAAAGAGGAGGAAGAGAAAGGGCGAGACGCCGGTTCACTGACGTGTCAAAGAGGGTTCAACGCTATACCGTTGAAAGGAGAGTCATCCAAAGTATTCCACCTAGCAATTCATCGGAACGGTGCTTCCGGTATACCTACGTATGTATAAACTAATAAAACAGTCACCGAATCCAATACCCTGAATTAGTTCTTTGACTTTGATGGAAACCTTATGTTATTTAGCCTTAAAGTAGCTGGAGTCACATGAGAGAGTCCGAAGGTAGTCGAATTTTATGTATTTTCATTTCAACATACAGTAACAGAACTTCACTTTCTAATAATAATCAATTTAGCCTGGCAATGAAAGAGACCAGGGTAATTTTTGGAAAATTTCGTTAAAAAGCTAAAATGTAAAAAACAAATTCTAGAGTCGGCTCGTCATTAGACAATAGCCCTCAAGTCGTAGCAAAAAGTGTGACAGGGGTTCAAAGTTTTAACTGCCTCCCTCCCGTTTTACCTTGCAGGTTTACGTAGAAAGGGTAAGGGAAGATATGGCTGGAAGAATGAAAGCAGGCGGGGAGTTTTAATCGAGTTTTATTTAGAATTTTAGCATTGCCGAGTGCATTACAAAATTAGTGTGAATGGTATAAGGTGACGAGTAGATTTTCAACGAGCAATAAAGTACGGCTAAACATCTACGGAGATAAAAACAAATTAAGACGGATGAGAAAGTCACGCATCTGTGAGGTGAGCATAGTAGTCTTAAAATTAGAAAAAAGAATTGTTTGAACCCTGTATGTACATCAAGTTGCGTTTATAGAAAATGTGGAGCATTGTTTTCTGCGGTGAAGATGTTTTTAGTGTTCAAAGGAAAGACTAGATGAGAGATTTTTAAGATAACGTGATAGATAGATTTCCGGCAGTCTTTATTCTGGCAACATTAAGACCATGCCCCTTCTTTCATTTAACCCTTCGTCAAGTACACAACAATAATAATAAAAGGGAATATATACCGATATTAGTGAAAAAGAAAAGAATGGTCTTTTTGACTAATATCGCTATATATTTCCTTTTATTATTATTATGTACGTATATATAATAAAAGAAATAAGCACAAGAGGGAAAAACTTAGGGAGTTCAGACATGAAGACCTAAGTAAAAGGGGATCGTGATGGTACGGAGGCTAACGTACAAGCTTCCCACCAAGAAGGCCAGGGTTCAAATCCTGGAGACAAATATTTTTCAGTGGTATCCCGATCCCAACTTGAGGTGTTATGTGGAGAGCACTTTGAGTGAGTACGCCGTCCGTCGAATGGGACGTTAAACTTGCCTTTCGACTAGAGTTGGCTAATGCCGACGCCGGATTTCTCTCCACCCTTCCTTTCGCATTCATTCCTAATGGCGCAAATGACCTCAGCTGTCAGTTGCCTCCCAAAAAAAATACAACTACTACCCTAGTGAAAACCAACACAGAAAAGAACCTACAAAGAAGGTGGGGGTGAAAAACCTACAAAAACCCTGCAAGATAGTAAAAAATAAATGAAATACGATAAATACGCACAATATAATAGGTAGAAGTACAGTACAATACAATATAATAATACTTACATGATAGGGCGTAGAGAAGGAGTTTGAGGGAAAGATGAAAGAGAAGTGTTGGGTGTGAATGGGGAGAAAAGGGAGCTGGTGGTGTGAATTCTAAAGAGGGAAAAGATAGATGATGGCTTGATATATAGAGACAGAGATTTCGAAGAACGATTGATGACTTATCGCTTTGACAAACCTAGTTATGTTGAAGTCCACAAACAATCAACCTCAAAGTCAGTTTGATGCGGAAAGGGAGATCAAAATACTAAGAATATAAAAAGAGACGTTTCAGGCGTGATATGGTGGAATATCATGATTAATTAGAATTGCCAATTTTAAATAATAACTAAGAATATAAATCAGAGGCGAATCGAAAGAATCATGGTTCTCATTCCTTCCGCCTGAATATATTTTTTGGCTTTAATAAAATGAAAATTTAATATTATTTATATTCGCTAAATTGAACTGTTCAATACCTGCTGTCCCCCTACGATAAAATTATCCACTGAAGGATACGTTATAGTTTTTAAATTAGTGCCATATATTTCAAATTCAAAATTTATTTTGCTTTCAGTGAAGAAAAAAGTTACTTATTAGTTCATGTACACAATATCAAGTTTTCTAGATCGCCTAGCGAGTGAAATGCACGCGAGAAGTTCCTTCCCTTGGTCAACTGAAGTTTACCAAAAAGATCCCGAACCGAGAAAAATCACAGAGCTTTGATTGAAACCAGACCCGTAGGCCACTGACGCACGTCCTATCTAATGCTTTTATGAGAAGATATTAGGGGTCTCTCGATACATCATAGGGGCAGTATGCAGTCATGCCCCTGCTGCATTCTTAAAGGTCTTTACATGAACGACATAATTGATGCTGCAAAGATAAAGTAAGTCCTTTTACTTTGATGATCTTATATTTATCAATATCTTGGATGATACACTCGTATCGCAACTCCCACAAGGCTCACACATCGGAAGCACCCATATTTTGCCATAAAGGGCGGCTCAGCCTTTAAGACAGTAGGTTTCACTAGACCGGTTTCAAGGAAATGCAATGAAAATGTAAAGAGAGCAGTTAGTCTACATTTGGAATAGTAAATAAGTATTGGACATTTAGAAGATGTTGATAAATGGAAATGGGCAGAGTTCAGGGAAAAGCCATAGGTTTGCTACAAATTGCTTTGAGGATATAGTTGTAGTGACAGCTACGCATTAGAAGCTAGCCACACTACTTTTGTGTCTTTATTTCACGAACGGGTACTACTTTCCGGATGACCCTCGTAGTAATTAGAATGGGAGCCTCTTGGTGTCACAAAGAGAGTTAAGAAAAACTAAGACTGGGGTATAGAACAACCGAGTTTACTGGCGACACCGAGGGAATTATTATGACCCTACATTACGTTCCTAGATAAAATCACCAGGATAAAACGAGACGAACTCAGTCATAAATCAAAAATTGTATTAATTTTGAACAAATCATAAAAACAAGACTTTTACAAATTTTGCCGTGGTGCAACCGTTCCCCGACTGGCATGGTAGTTTTAATATTTGATTAAAGAATATAATAAAATCATAACAAAATAAAACCCTAGCATCTCCGCATTTTAAAATTCAAAAAGCAACGTTTGAAGCTTTCCTCAAGCACCCATTGTAATATGTAACATGCATGATGTGGATAGGTATGTAGGACTTCAATTTCTCCCGGCGGATGATGGCAGTAAATTCTTCTCGGGATTTCATCCGGGTAATCTCCTCCATCTCCATCTTAATTCATCGTCATCAGGGCCGAATGCCAATGTCATCGGCCCTGATGACGATGAAAAAGGATTTCATCGAAACGTCGGCAGCGATGGAGATATTGCACCAGGATACAAGCCAATGCAAGTGAATATGTTTGCATCGTCCTGGTGCTCGAAAACACTCGGCCACACACCCTTGTGTCTATTGTGTAGATTACGTATGCATGTAACGGGAAACAAGGCTCCCCCAGCCGAAGCAAGTGCGGTGGTAGGGGCTTCTAAGGCACCAGCTTAATAATCTTTAAATCTTTCCAGTTGGAATCCGGTTGTTTCAGCTAGTAGTTTCATTTGAAGTATCACCCGCCATCGAGTGCATGGCGGTGCATTTGGTCGCAAGCCGCATAGCAGCCACCGCAACCAGTCTGCATGCAGTCATCCGGCAGTCTCAGGCTATGCGGAGAGCGGCTGCGATCACGCACTTCCCCCGAGGCAATGCCATCAGTCGGCAACGCCACACCGGCAACCTCCGGATGTCAGCCATCGAGACTGTGGCTACGACGAAGATTTCAGACGTGAAGCCTTTTGAAGAAATCCCAGGACCGACACTCTGGGCAATGAAAGGAAACCTTTGGAGTTTCCTGCCGTTCATTGGTAATACTTTTCACATCAATACTTGATTCAACCACGACATGAAACCTATTGTGATTTTATTGTTTTTTTCATTCAAAGAAAACACGCCACAATTGCCAACAGGGGATATCGTTTAGCAAATTATGCAGTAATCAGGGTTAATTAAGTAGGCAAGTAGCAACAGCTGCACTAATTGTATGACCAACTGAATTCTTACTTGAAAATTGCAAAAAAATTTGTAAATTTAGTAGTAGCTTTGCCAAGCTGGTCCCTGATCATCAAAGTAACGAATTGATTTTTTTTGGAATTCGTTTCAATCCTGGGATAAGATAAAATAATGATTAAATGGAATCATCGTGTGAAAAAAGCATTATCGTCGGTGAAATTAAATTTGGGGATTTACGCAAAAAATGTCATCATTACACTAACAAGAATGGAATTCCGGGTTGTGCTTTTCGGAGTCGAAGTTAATTACAGTTGATGAAATCAGACTACCCGCAAGGTCTGTCCCAAAAGTAGTAAGACTGAGTCAATTAAAAAAATTTATTACCAGAATCGATACATCCTCCCAAAAGTCTTAGAAGTAGCACTGTTTTGCGGCCACACACCGCTGCCAGCGGGTTTTTCACGCCTCGTACGAGGCCTACTGGAAGGCGGCCCCCGGAATGCTGCTAAGCTCCCTCGTCACGGCCTGTTGTCACGCTTCCACCGAGCCGTGGCGACTCCTTTCATCACGGATTTGAGACGGGGGAAGAGGAAGGAGTCTGGAGGGGCATTGTCTTAAAAAATTAAATCCTCACTCAATCATGCGGCGGATTGATCGAGAGACCGCCCAGAGTCCGGTCTTTTGATGGGGTTGACGCGCCATCCCGGAAATCGGAAGGTTGTCTTGCGCAGTAGCAGAGGAAAGTTAACTCAGCGACGAGGGATGGGATATGCGAATGCAAACCTCATCCCCGCCTCCAAAAGGCATCAGGTACAATCGGAGAATAGCCCAGCGCTATCTGCAACCCCAACTTCCATCCTTGCGAGAGAACCACCAGAAGGAACCGTCGGAGTGGGAAGGGGGGAAATTCTAGTGATAGGCAGAAGTAACGTGAGGAGTGTAATGGCCCCATTGCGGGGGAGAGCAGATCATGAGATTGTAAGCCAGCACCTGGCGGCATGGTGTATTCCTATTGGCAGCGTTCCCCAGGTGACGAAGAACGTTGGAGCGGCGGCAGCGGGTACCAAGTGTTCCAAGCTGCTGGCATCAACGATGCCGTTGAGCGTGGATCTGAAAAGATTCTGGATTTCTTCAGGGTATAGAATTCGGAAGTGAAGCGAGTGGGTGGTGTCGAGGGGGTTGATGTGCCGCTCTCGATCTGAAGCCTTGTCCCGAGGATTGATCTTAGACCTCTGGTTCGAATAGTAGTGGAATCCACCGATCAGAGGTTGCGTGGTTTCTGCAGGGATATCGGGGCGTCCTTCGTCGACCTTCAGCAGGCGATCCAATCGAGTAGGAACTCCTTGAACCGTTCTGGTGTTCACTATGCTTGACGCTTGTTCGCTTCTGAGGCCACTAGGTTTGTAGCGGCTAGGATTTTCGAGCACTGCAGGGCTTTTTTAGATTGAATTGTTTATCAAACAGTGGCTCTCTAAGGTCTTCTTTGCCAAATTATTTAACTTTAAATGAAGTGAGCGTCAGTGCTAGCAATAGTTCATGAACACGAATCAGATAGCATTGGATGGAAAATTTTATTAAGGATTCAATAATGATAAGAAAGCGATCCTCGTTGGAAATTAAAAAATCGTAATGGCAAGGCAACATAATCTGTACTGGTAGTTAATTTCCAAAGTTGAAAAAACAAAGTCGCAGAATATCATCTCCTTATTCAAAGCATAGGCGCAGATATAATCTATCGATATCGCAGTCCGTAAAATTTTCCCAATATCCTTTTTCGTTTACATAAATGACAGAGCAAATTGAACCGGGTTCTTCTCCAACTTCGCACATATCTGTCTCATGCCCATATTTTCGATCACAAATCAATGCACATCACTTTTAGGGATGACAAATTCGGCAGAAACCATGCGAACACTTGATCTGGTTTCCCGTCCAACAAAACCTTCACTCTTGCAAGATTTTCCTCATTTTTGAGGTCGAAGGGCGTCCCGAACGTTCGGCGTCTTCAACATCTTCTCTACCCTCCCGAAACCACTTGTGCCACCCAAAAACACCCGATCTACCGATGGGGTTATCACCATAGGCTGCCTTGAGGATTTCATGAGTCTCTTTCCTGGTTTTGGCGAGTTTCACGCAAAATTTGATGGGGTAACGCTGTTCTAATAACCGGTTCAACAGGGAGCGTTACGAGGTCACGTTATAGAGGTCTCGCAAACGAACGATCCGCACTCTACAAAGGCCAGGAGCCAACTGCCACTGGCCTCCAGCCTTTCCTGAGACTCCCCTCCCTCAAACCCACCTTGATAAACCGCCGCCCGTCCGTCCATCTATCCGGGAAAATATAAGTCATACTACTTTTGGGACAGACCTTGTTATCACGTTCGCCCCATCTTCGCCTGATTTGGAAGTGAACGAACGAAAAAATAAAGAGGGAATACGTGGAATGTGTCATCTTATCCACAGGGCGATTTTCTCTGGGTTAGAATTAATGGACATGCAGATCAAGTTGTACGAGGAGTACGGGCCCATCTTGAAGGCAGCTGGCTGCCAGGACGTCAGGACATGGTGATCGCTTTCCGACCCGAGGATGCTGAGGTGGTCCTACGCAACGATGGCCCTTGGCCATCAAGGGGTACCGCCAGCAGCTTAAGCTACTACCGGAATGTGACCAGAAAGGATTACTTTGGTCGGTGCCTCCGGCGTGATCTCCGAGTGAGTCGACAGCCAAAATTTTTGCCACCCACACGCATCATAAGAGCGCAAAATGGAGGCAATTAATTAATACAAAAGTTCAATTTGTTGCTCATCCGTAAAACCTCACATGCTAAATGTTGCGTCATTTCCACTTGGAAGCGAAATATTTCAAGAGTCCAATTCTTCAAAATTGCAATGCCTACAAAGCCGGCAAAGAATTCAATGCCTGTAAAAATGTGCGACTTTTCATCTTTTCTTAACAGCTGGGATATATTTACCTTTTCAAATGAACTTCCTTAAGCTTCTACTAGAGAATTTTCCATGAGACCCTATTTAAAATCGTCAAATTTAAGGTAAAATTATGCAAAATGTTACTATAGTTAGGTTTTTTAGTAGGTAATCTACCGGTTAAGGTAGGTTTTTGGATGGACACAACTATCAAATAAACATTTTGTAACTCCAAACAAAACCCAATCCAGCAATCTAATCTACATCAGGTCCCTCTTCATCTCTGTGTACCTCTTTCCTCCCTTCATCCCGTCCAACATTCCTATCCTGTTCCTGCCCTTTCCTCGTTCGCCCAACATTCTCCCCTGTATTACCTTCTTCAACATTCCACTACCGCTCAATACGCCTTTCATCCATTTTTCCTGTCTCCATATGGTTAGGTTATAAAGGTTATATTATTATTATATATTGTTATAAAGGTTAAATTATGAAGCCCATTTTTTAACCATTCCAGTCGATGAAAGAGTTTATTGGAATGTTCAAAGTACCTGAAATAAGTGACACCGACGTTATAGGCACCTAAATACAGAGAGATGCTGATCTTCATCTACGTATATGATATCTAGCGAGCCGCCAACAAGATGTGCGGCAGGAGTTACGTACGCATCCACGCCAGCATGCACAGTATGGAAAGAGTTCAGGTCACCAACCATACATCAAAGACGTGATTACAAAAAAGTTCTGTCATGATAATCAATTAAAAATTACGTGTGTCAAACCTGAGGAAAAAACGCTAACTTGCTATCCCAAAGGACTTTCAAATAAATTGGGAAAGAACGAGAAAAATACAGAAATCTTCGCGAAAAAGGGACAAAGGGCAAAAAAGTAAATAATCGGTCGCCACAGATAAAAAAATTATGAAATTGTTGACAGGTAAGTAGGGAATGAAAGTATTTGAATGTTTATTTGAAACCTTAATCACGTAGTACTCGGGTTCTCAAGAGATCGGCTCCAAACTATGGGCGAAGAGCATGGAGTTACTTGCGATGGACAGAGGCGTTACAGTCAGCCCCAACTACTGGGAACTACCTGTTATTACAGATCGCTCGCCATTTAAGGGATATTATTCATATTTCTCTGAATCATAATACTCATACATTCTAAAAGCCATCAGGGCAATCTACTAAGTAAATAAACTTGATCGATTATTATCCCCCTTAATATTGACTCTATTTTGAAAGTTGCGTCCTTGATTTCAGCCACCATTCTTTTAGTCGCAAGCCCTTCACAACATACCACCATGCAATAATCCCGCTCAAAACACAAACCGCAACCACCACAAAAAAAAGTTTTCATTTAGGTTTGTGCAATTGCATCCACGTCTCGGATATACAGATGGTATCAGCAGGACTTTTTCGGACTAGAAAACACTAAAAACCATCAAAGTTTTTCTTGCTATGAACAGAGCGAGCATTTTGATAAAAAAATATTGTTTTTAAAGGACTGGGGTTCGGGTCAAAGTCACGAGAGAACTCTTGTGAACTGTTCGGTTATTTAACATTATTTTATATTTAGATATTTTTGTACCCTGCAAGCCACGGCTAGGGTGTAGGGCAGGGGGTGAGTACACACCGGACTAATTTTGACCCAAATATTAACGATTAGTTCGTGGAAAATATGACATCTTAATTTCTATCTGTAATTGTAATGATACATTTTCAACATAACTGCTGAAGAGATGTCCTTTCAATTTATGCAAGAGATTTAAACCTGTCATTTAACCTTCGCTCCGAGAGTGATTCCCGGGCTAGTTTCTCTAATACTTCGGATACACTACTAAGTTAATCATAGCAACGTTTTACAAGTCTAGCTCCTCTACGCTGGCTCCCCTAGCCAATTCTGCAATCAATCCAACTTTGTGAGGCTCCTATAGTATACTGACAGCAAATTCTAAATGAGGTCTAACCAGTGAAAGATAACATTTCTCTTTGACCATTTCATCACATTTACCAAGTACTCTTCTAATAAATACTAATTTTTCGTTAGCTTGTCCACATATTCCCCGGAAATATTTCACCCAAGAGAGGTCGAGAGTGAATGTAACGCCTGGGTACTTAATTGAGTCTACACATTCCATTTCAGTGTTCCCGATGCCGTAGGCGTTCCAGGGGGAATTGCTCTTATCTTACTACGAAGCAGTAAACAGAGAAACCAGAAAAATCTGGATTTTTTTGCATGGTGTATTTCAAAGGTGTGCAGGCACGGGTCCAGGGATTCGAACCCATTTCCATAGTATTTTACCATTTTTCATCGATACTATTACGAGAAACATTAATTAATCTTGATATTATACACGGTGATCGTTTAATTTGATCACTAATGAAGTTACTGATCTTTGCCTTTGCAAGTCTCTTTGTATTTTTATTGAATTGATTAGCCATCCTTTCAATTTCAAAATGAATTTATTGCTATTATAGGGCTCTCAGTAAGGACTCTACAAAGGTAGAGAATGGGTCCCTTACGTTCAAAATATTGAGATAGAATTCATTTTAGAATGGATCAACAAGTTCATCCTTTAATAGAATCAACAGAAAAGAGGGAAAAAATATTTGCCATTGTTCTTTACAGGATGAGAACTCTGAGAGACCACAAGGACGAACTTCCTGCGGACTTCCATAACGAACTCTTCAAGTGGTCCCTGGAATGTGAGTTTACTCGTGAAGAATAGAAGTATTTACCATTGCCCACATCAATGGCTGTGATTTTATTACCATTCTCGAAAAATATTCCCTCACAAGTGCATATGACATCGCATTTCAGACCAATTTAGAACCTTTTTTATATATGTATATGTATGGCCTGTCAAAAATTTGCCTTCAACATCAGTGGGCACCTTCCGAACCAGGTAGCTTTTCATGGCTGGGTTTAGCCAACATTCGAAATAGTTGATGACTGAGAAAGGGATTTAAGAAATTTAAATTAGTATCAATAGATAGTTTACCGTTTGAGAAGAAACAATGGTACAGTACTTTGCCAAACAAAGGACAACCTGACATCCCACACTGTAATAAACCCTTCTTCTTCAATTGTGCATACTTCCTTCCTCCTTTCAGCCTGCCCAACATGCCTAATCATTTGACTACCTCTTCCTAGCTTGCCTTTTGTTATCAACATCCCATCACCAATAAAAAAATGCTGTGCATCCACCTTACCTGCTCCCTTTGGCTTTTTCCCTAGTATTATTGCTCTTGTCTCACCATCCATAATACTTTATCATTTGTTTTCGTCCTTTTTACCTTCCCCATTCTACACACATTTCAAAAACCCCCATTTTAAGTCTATCAACTTTTTTAAAAAACAATGATTCCTCTTCGAGCAAAATCACACTCCATATCAAAGTGTTCACTAATTGTTTCTCAACATCTTTTCTCAACATTCCTGTCATTGATTCCCTCCTCGTCGTGAAAAATTCGGCAATTCTATTCCAAAAAACTGGACAGATAGGCAATTGTTCCACCCGCTCTAGTTTTTCCCCTTCAATTTTCATGTTTAACACCACAACCTTGTTTTAGTTTGCATCGATTTTCATCGCATTGTTACCACACTGAATTTCTAATGCGCTCAGCAATGATTGGCTGACCAGCTAACTTTAGCTTGATCATCCGAAAAAATAATTGATTTTATGGATTCCTGCCGACTTTCATTCCCATCCTCCAAGTATTAGTTGAAAAATAAAGGTAATAATGGACACACCTTTCGTACCCAACGTTCTAACATTGCCCATTCTAACTCAAATTTGTCATTCGCACTTGAGTAGTCTGAGACAAGTACAAGTCGCGGATAAGTCGCCTAACCCTAAATTCTACTCTTATCTGCTGTAATGCCTTCATTAATCCTACCCAATTTACCCTATTCACGCCTTCAATCTATGAAAAATACAGATACATCATGATTGAACGCTATGTTCCTCTCTTTAGTATTCTCATTACAGATATGGTATTACACACACCTCCTTTCCGAAACCAAACAGGATTATCCTCTAAGTAATCATTTGCCCTGCCCTCCATCCTCTTATTGATGGTACTGAGAATCACTGTACTAGCTGGGAGCGAAATCAAATTTATTGTTCGATAATCCTCACATACGGATGCATTTCCCTTATTTGGGACGGGAAATAACACTGATCTGGCAAAATCTTCTAGTATTAGTTTCAGTGTTGGTAGTGGGCTGGGTTATAGTAGTTGTTTCAGTGGTGGTAGTAGGTGCGGTTAAGGTAGTGGTTGGGATAGTGTTGTCAGTGGTGGTAGTAGGTGGGGTTAAGGTACTGGTTGGGGTAATGTTGTCAGAGGTCGTAGTAGGTTGGTTATGGTAGTGGTTTCAGTGTTGGTAGTAGGTTGGGTTTTGGTAGTGGTTTCAGTGGCGGTAGTAGGTGAGGTTAAGGTAGTGGTTGGGGTAGTGGTTTCAATCTTGGTAGTAGGTGGGGTTATGGTAGTGGTTTCAGTGGTGGTAGTAGGTGAGGTTAAGGTAGTGGTTGGGGTAGTGGTTTCAATGGGGGTAGTAGGCGGGGTTATGGTACTGGTTGGGGTAGTGTTGTCAGAGGTGGTAGTAGGTGGGGTTATGGTAGTGGTTTCAATGGTGGTAGTATGTTGGGTTATGGTAGTGGAGTCAGTGATGGCAGAGGTAGTGGATGGGTTAGTGGAAGTAGTCGTCGTCATTACAGGAATGCATAACGTCGAAAAGGGATCGAACACAAATCCCGTCTGACAGACAACCTCGATCATATTGAAGTCTCCTGGGGTCGTAGAGCTGGGTGTGCATATGTAGAATCGAGTGGCATCAAACGGGTCCGCGAATGTCCCCAAAGCTGATCGGAAGAAACAAGACCCAGGGGTGCACTCGAATGAAGCCGTGTTGCTGCAGGTGATGCCACTGGAACAATTGACTTTCACCCCATTCGGCGTCATCCCATCGCACCGTCCGTGGTCGAACAGCTGTTACAGGTGAACCCTCCAACTTTGCATGTCTGTCCGCTGACCGGTCGGACTATACCGGGATAGACCTTAAGAAGAAACGGGGAAGTTTGAGAAATCGTGTTTTTTATATGGCTAAGAATTCCAACATTTCGCATATTTAACTCCATAGGTCTAAAAACCAATTTTTACCTACCATACTTTTACTACGAGGGTCATCCGGAAAGTAGTACCCGTTCGTACCGCATGAAGTGCTGACGACGCGAGTAGCCGCTGGCCGAGGTCAGATACCTTCAGTGGCTTGTCTGCCTTCTCTGAGCCAAGTTGCGTGACGCTAGCATTGCCTGTGTTGTTTCTGTGATTGTTTACAATGTTTAAAAAAATTGAGAACGCCGCCAGTTGTGAAGTGAGGGCAGTGATTAAATTCCTCAATGCAAGAAACGTTCGCCCATGTGATATTCATCGCCAATTAAAGGAGGTGTATGGAGACAATGTAATGGACGAGTCGTCTGTTCGGCAGTGGTGTCGCAACTTCAACATGGGGAGGGGGAACACACACGACGATGAGCGTTCGGGGAGACCGTCTGTCATTACAGACCAACTGGTGAGCTCAGTTGACGAATTCGTGAGGAACGATCGGCGCGTCACAATTGATGACATCTGTGAGCATTTTCCCAATGTTTCTCGAACAATTGTTCATGAAATTGTTAAACACCATCTGCATTATGCAAAAATTTGTGCAAGATGGCTCCCTCGCATGCTTACAGATGAGCACAAAACCAAGCGTATGGCTGCAGCACTGACGTTTTTGGGACGTTATTCTGATGAAGGAGACTCTTTCTTGACTCGCATAATTACTGGTGACGAAACATGGGTTTGTTATGCATCACCTGAGAGTAAACGACAGTCAATGGAGTGGCATCATGCTCATTCACCAAACAAACCAAAAAAATTCAAGACAGTTCTGTCCACCAGGAAACTCATGGCAACCATTTTCTGGGATCGACGAGGTGTATTGCTTATTGATTTTATGGCCCGTGGAGACACTATTAATGCCAATGCGTATTGTGAAACATTAAAGAAATTACGGCGGGCAATACAAAATCGGCGGCGAGGTCTATTGTCTACTGGTGTCATTCTCGTTCATGACAATGCCAGGCCTCATGCAGCTGGGATAACACAAAAACTTTTGCAGCAATTCAAATGGGAAACTTTCGACCATCCACCGTATAGCCCGGACTTGGCCCCTTCAGATTTTCATCTCTTTACAAAGCTTAAAGACTTTTTGGCAGGAAAAAGATTTGACAGCGATGAAGAACTTAAAGAAGGAGTGACCCTGTATCTCAATGAGCTGGCGGCGAAGGACTATGCAGCAGGAATACGGAAACTTGTCACACGTTATGACAAATGCCTTAATTTGCTTGGAGATTATGTTGAGAAGTAGTTTAAAGTATCCTCTTTCAAATAAAATGTTTTATGTTTGTTAATATTTACTTTTGTGTCTTTATTTCGCGAAAGGGTACTACTTTCCGGATGACCCTCGTATTTTTTCAATTCCTTGAGTAGCATCTCCTACTTGTCTTGGTTCTTGCACATCATGTACAAGGCGGACGCCACCGAATAGGATGTCTGGAAAATAAATTTTCTTTTCACATAATCGTCGCTGAACGGCGTCTATCGTCGATGTCCTGATGGAAAGGAAGAACTCAGTTGACGGATACAAGGATGCTCTGTTGGACGTGAGATAGTCCCTTACGGCACTCATCTATCTGAGTGAGAATGGGGAGGGACGACTCCAGAGACCCTTACCGAGTCCACGCCGCCGAAGAGAATGTCCTGCGCCATGACGCTCGCCTCTTTGGGCGTGCCGCGCGCCAGGAGCCTCTCCAACACGCTCGCCTCCCATTCCACGCCCTCATCACTCCGGCGTTCCAGCCGCTCGATCGCCTTTTTCACATACTTCTCCGAAATCCTGGGAAAAGAATCTCAGATATCTCAAATACCAATGGAAACATTTTAACACCGTCGGATTAATCAAGTTTTTTTTTTATTTCCTCGTCAGAAAAATCTAACTAACTCTAAAAGGGTACATGCATGCAAGACAGGCATACCAATTTCTGATTTGAGAAATATAACAGGAAAGTTTTATCCCTTGAATGGAACTTTTGAAAACGAATTTATAGGGATGTTATTTATTTAAAAATAGTTAAATAATTAATAGTTACAGATGAATCAAATCAAATGAAAAATTGTATGAATACACGTTTTTATCAAAACAGTGGTGCCAAAGCGATCATTTAGGAAAGAATTTAGGAAACTGCCTTCCCTCCTACCTGAATTGAATATCGAGATAATAAGTCCACCTCCACTATTTCATATCCATAGCTGGGAAGTGCATAGAAATTACGATGAGACGTCTTACTATCTGTGAAAATTGGATGTAAAATAGCTTTTATTTTCGGTTTTTAGAGTAACAGGGAAGTGTAACAGTAGACGATATACCCTATGAGATCTCCCGTAAAAAATACTCACATGATGCCCCTAGCGTGATATGTCCCAAATGATTGTCACAATAGGGATTAAGTGGTGATCCAATCAGTGAGCAGGGAAGAAAGGTGGTATTTGCCAAGGAGTAATGAATGCTCCCGTTCATGGAAGACTC
Organism: Hetaerina titia; assembly: GCA_037158775.1. Lineage (NCBI taxonomy): Eukaryota > Metazoa > Arthropoda > Insecta > Odonata > Calopterygidae > Hetaerina > Hetaerina titia. The sequence goes on from CM073771.1 coordinate 48,246,487, forward strand.
AAACGGGTGAGTGGTCACTTTGGAAATCTTGTAGTTGTAAATAGTAAATACATCCATTTTTCTGTTACGTCTGTAAATCTTATATTTACCATATATAACGTGAAAACTCTACGTCGACTGGATGAGTTTATGAGTTCAAATTTTATTTGGGAGAAATTAACGACACGCCTGTATTGAATAATTTATTCTCAAGTTAAAAATAGTTTTAAGATATTGCACTGTTGCGCAGGTCATTCGGAATTAAATCCTACATTCATTTATTGGAATTATAATAAATTAGTTTCTCCTTGATTGAACTGTGTCTTGGTAAATATTTTTTTGGTATTAAGCCTTTAAATATTGAAAATTGTGCATGGAAAAGAACTATGGAAGCATGCTCAGGTAGAGTGGAAGAAATTGATATAATTATCTTTGGAAAACGATTGTTTTGCAATGTGAATATTGCGAAGTCTATCTAGACTGCGTGGTGAGGAGCAGCTACACCTACAGCTAGTGAAGAATGGAGCACTGAAATTTTGATCCCATTTAATTTTAAACGCACGTGTGTGAAAACGGTTGTATTTATCGATAGGCTAAGGGAGGACAATTATTCAACTTATCTCCATTCGTTGCCAGGTTTACGCCATTAAAAATTAAAATTAAGTAGAGACGAGGTTTTACTAATAATACGTACTCAAGAAAAAGGTCGAGGGCATTAACGAATCTTTTCCAGCTGCGGGTCGGGTATATCTTCCAGATAGGAATCCCCGAGTCCAAGTAAAATGAGGTCTCGAAGAAGACACTAACTGCATCGATCAACCTTTGAGGCTCGGAGTCTGGAGCCAATTTTGAAGCCAAGCAGCCCAGTTGCGTGTTCAAGGCAACGAAGGCAATAGGTGTTGAAAAAAGAAAAAATAATATATGATAACATTCCCAGTAACCTGAATTAGTTTGCATTGAACTGGGATACCTGACCCAATTCTTTGCAAACAGCTACGAAGGTATGGAACGGACGGTTTGATGAGCTGAGATTCCTCTTTGATAACAGTTCGTTCTTCAAATGTGGCCCTTCACCAAGAAATCACATGGCGGGAAATTCAAGTCACCCGGAATCGAAATTTTAGTTGAAAAGTGTTTGTTCATTTTCGCATTTCGCTCTTATCGATCAAATTTTTTTCGCTGTGAGCGGTCATAATTTTTCCTCATCTCCGGTTTTCCTCATCTCATTGATTTACAACGTGGGGAGACATGCATCCTTAACGAAGAAAGAGTGGCAGAACATAAGAGATCGTCCCCCAGAGTGAGCCTTATCACTTGCAAGATTTTTAGCCAAGATATTTTCTCATTACTCGCAGTGAAATGGGCACCCCATGGAAGTCATCTCATCCGTTTCTTTTGGTGGCATTGGCATTCGTGGTAATTATACACTAATTCGTTTTATGGAGGATAATTATGAGTATTAGAGTGCATATTGTTATGGATTTTATTTCTGAATTAAAAAAAGAATTCCCGTTCAAATATAGATAAATTCTGTCCCAGCGATGTTGAATGGCCGATTTCTGGGCGAGTGTCTGGATGGACACCCCTGGCATAAAATGTTTATTACTTAGATTAAGTTTAGATTCAGCGAATCTAAACTTAAAGGTTTTCTCGTCTGGAAAAAATAAATATGTGTAATGAAGTGAACTGTGGTCATTCTTCATGACGTGTTAAGTTCACTAAAGAAAATTAATCAGTTGGTTCGCTCCCTCAATTTATTTGCTATGAAGCTTCATCCTTAAGTTACGAATGGAAATAACAATTGAAATCTGTAATTTAAGGAATTAAACACAATTATATTGCGCTGATTTACAATTCAAAATCTATGGTACTGAATGAAAATGTTTCTATTCGCATTGCTGATTCCGACCCAAGTTCATGACGTATTTATGCCAAGCAAGGAGATTTTCCAGCATAAGGAAACTGCATTTGCTGAACTGAATCAAAGGGTCGACATAAAAATATGGAAAAGCAGGTTTTGGATCAGAGAGACTTGATCTGTTAGCTGTAATTATTAATTCACAACACATTTTATTCTAGCCGTTCTGTTCGCTATCAAAAGAGTCAATTGTTAAAAAAATATCGTTAAACGTGGTCGTTAAAAAAGGAATAGTTGCTCTTTATTACATGGACTTTCTAATTGAACGATGTGGACGTTGTAGTCACGGTCATATTGCAGTGTAATTAATTTTAGTAAATACTGCGAATACACTACGGTGCCTCATTTCTTCAAAACTTTAGTTGATCCTGGACTACGAAAATTGTTCGAGGGGAAGTATTAATTCAAAGGACTGAGTACTAATATGCAAGGATGCAAGCCTAACCAGGGGCGCAATGACCATTTCAATTTGTTCCGTATAGCTATAAAACTGAATCGAAAAAGACGTTCTGATACGAGTTAGATACCATTCACTGGTAAGAAGTGGTTCACAACAGTTGCCGCCTCCGCGTCCACCTCATAAGAGCTGAAATCTGATGTTTAATAAGATTTTCGGTGATATAATCCTCCTATGCTTTTTCTCTCGTTTGGCACTGAATCTCTTCCCATCATCATTCAATGAGGTTTAGCAATTTTTTTTCAAAACTCCCTGATATCCATTGTAAGTTATTGCCCTGAATAAAAGTCAATAGTAAAAGTATGGTAGGTAAAAATTGGTTTTTAGACTTAAGGAGTTAAATATGCGAAATGTCGGAATTCGTAGCCATATAAAAAAACACGATTTCTCAAACTTCCCCGTTTCTTCTTAAGGTATATCCCGGTATAGTCCGACCGTTCAGCGGACAGACATGCAAAGGTGGAGGGTTCACCTGTAACACCTGTTCGAACACGGACGGTGCAATGGGATGACGCCGAATGGGGTGACACTCAATTGTTCCAGTGGCATCACCTGCAGCAACACAGCTTCATTCGAGTGCACCCCTGGGTCTTGTTTCTTCCGATCAGCTTTGGGGACATTCGCGGACCCGTTTGATGCCACTCGATTCTACATATGCACACCCAGCTCTACGACCCCAGGAGACTTCTATATGATCGAGGTTGTCTGTCAGACGGGATTCGTGTTCGATCCCTTTTCGACGTTATGCATTCCTGTAATAACGACGACTACTTCCACTAACTCATCCACTACCTCTGCCATCACTGACTACACTACCATAACCCAACATACTACCACCATTGAAACCACTACCATAACCCCACCTACTACCACCACTGAAACCACTACCATAACCCTACCTACTACCACCATTGAAACCGCTACCTTAACCTCACCTACTACAAACACTGAAACCACTACCTTAACCTCACCTACTACCACCACTGAAACCACTACCAAAACCCAACCCACTACCAACACTGAAACCACTACCATAACCCCACCTGAGGATGAGTACAAATATGGAAGGAAGCAAGCCTAACCAGGGGCGAAATGACCATTTCAATTTGTTCCGTATAGCTATAAAACTGAATCAAATAAGACGTTTTGAAACGAGTTAGTTACCAATCACTGGTAAGAAGTGGGTCGAATTTGTGGTTCACAGCAGTTGCCGCTTCCGTGCCTATGCTTCTTCTTTCGTTTGGTACTGAAACTCTGCACAGGTTTGTTCCCTGAGGTTTTTTTATTCAATTTATTTATTATTCATATTTATCATTCAATGAGGTTTATCAACATCCTTGCCAAAACTCCATAATGTCTGTTGTAGGTTATTTCCCTGAATAAGAGGAGGGTAAAAGTATTGCAGTTAAAAGTTGGGTGTGAGACCTTTAGTTTTAAACTTTTAAAGTTAAATAACGGATGTCAGAATACGTTTCCATATAAAACAACACGATTTCTCAAACTTTCCCGTTTATTCTCAAGGTCTATCCCGGTATCGTCCGACCGGTCAGCGGGCAGACTTGCAACCCTGCAGGATTCACCTGCCTCAGCTGCACGACCACACAATTGTGCGATGGGAACACGCCGATTGAGCCGGCATACAATTGTCCCAGTGGCACCATCTGCAGCAACACGGCTTCATTCGAGTGCACCCCTGGGTCTTGTTTCGTCTGCTCAGCGACGGGGAGGTTCGCGGACCCGTTTGATGCCACTCGCTACTACTTATGCATACCCAGCTCTACGACCCCAGGAAACTTCATTAGGATCGAGCTAGTCTGTCCGACGGGATACGTGTTCGATCCCACCACGAGGCGCTGCATTGCTGTGATAACGACGACTACTACCCCTACTCCAACCACTACCACTACCCCAGCCACCACCACTACCCCAACCACCATCACTACCACCACTGAAACTACTACTACCACTGAAACCACTACCACTACCCCAACCACTACCATAGCCCCACCTACTACCACAACTGAAACCACTACGACCACTCCAACTACTACCACCACTGAAACCACTACGACCACCCCAATTACTACCACTACCCCAGCTACTACCACAATGGAAACCACCACCTTATCTACTACCACTACCACAAACACCATACGCACCACGACGCCGATTAATCCGTGCTCTGCCCCAGGAAGATTTCCGAACCCCACAGACTGTTCCAGATACTTTGTGTGCATACGTTCGCCTACAGGATCGCTCTACACGATCAGTCTCACCTGTCCGCGTAGAATGCGGTTCGACGTTGTGTCGAAGAAGTGCGTCAATGCTCGGATGGCTCGTGGATGCAGGTCGGAGTCTTCTGAGTCGGAGTCATTTGAGCATATGCATTAGGTCGTAGACAAAGGCTGAACTTTGAATAACTATCCCTAGAAACGTTAAATCTCGTGGCAGTGCAATAACAAGTACGATTTCACTCGAATGTAATGCGCGTTCCTCTCTGCGGGATTTAGGGGTCAAGAGATCGGATGCTAATTGTGGTGGTCCAACGGGATGATTTGAAGTGCTTCCAGGGCTACCGCTAGTTTTAATTTGTTGGGTGAGCCTTATCGAGTCTTGGCAACCTTGCCTTGCGTTTATATATGCGTCAAATATAAATGTATCCGAAGGTACAAAGGTCTTTTAGGAAGCGTACCGATCATATATTGGCTACTGGGCATAATCCAAAACTGACTTATGATCGAGAAACATAATCAATGGTCAGCAATTTCTTAGTGTTTTCTGTGGATGCCGTTAAGTACTAGAGGCATTTAAATTGGTCGATGGACCGAGTTTTCTGTTATATCAAGACACTGAACTTCCTTTCGCTTCAGTCCGGGTGTCTCTCTGTCTTTACCATTCATTGCCAAATGTAACACAAATACTCGAGGCAAAAGTAGAAGACACCAAAAGAAACCCCTGTTAATGTTACTATTTACTGTGATCCATTCCTGGTGAAAAATCTCTGAATGAAATACTTAGATCCTATGGAATTGTGTCAGCAGATTTTTTTAGTTTGTAACGTGACCAATTGTTATGATATAGAGAAATAAAGAATACTTATTATAAACGTATCAAGTGGTTTCCTGGAAATGTGCTTTAGTTCTTTGATTCACGCGGTGGGTTCTCCTCAAACACAGGAAAATTTCATTTCAAAATCATGCTCACGTGAATTGTGAGAAACAATCTTCCTTGGTGAAAAAGCTATTTAATTCAGAAATAGAAACGCTAAATTTTGATAATTTCTCCGCAGAATCCGAGATAAACTCACTGCTAGATTTTATTGTACCATATGGAACGATCAAAATATGGACCAATTGGGGTCAATTAATGAAGAAGGTAAGGTTTATTTAAATGACATCCTTTTCTTACGCTTGTCGCCATACTTGCTCCATTTTTCTCATCATGCAGTCATTGTTAACAAGCCAAGAGTTAAAGAATGTGAAAAAATGATTATCGATTGCCAACCATTTTGGTCGATTTCTCAAATGGAGGGCTAGTTTGCTTTTTAATTTGTTAAAATATAATTTTACCTTTTTTTATTGATGTGTATTTCTCGACGGGGAGACGAAGTATAATACGTGTTTCTTTGCAATATGAGTTTTCAAATAAAGTTATAAAGTTTACAAAGCTAAATACAGTCTTATAGAAAATAATATAGCGCTTTATGGCAAATGAGCGGTGTTCATAAGTTTTCAAATAAATTGGCGTAATTTGAATAAATAAATAAATTCACATAAATAAATAAACATAACAAAGATAACTTCGGATGAGCATTTTCGGGAAAAAACCGTAATTTTTGGAAGATGTATACCTATATTCATTATTTTCTCGAGAAAAACAGATGTGAGTTGAAAACGCAGTACTTATGGCCATGAAATTGTGAGGGAGACTTGCTATTTTTCACTGTCTCAATTGAGCCTCACTTCAAATATGATTCATTTGGATGTATTCCCAGAAAACCTTGACTAGACGATACACCTCTGGAGTCTCGATAACAGCACTGTACAAGACTCATTATTCAGGTTATTTTCATTCAAGGTTTCTACTCATCAAAGTTTGATTATGACGACACAAAAGACTATCACGAGGACGTCTACTTTCCACTGCAGTATTTCTTTCTCCATTTTGTCGTAACCTCTGTCTGCCTTTATACTGTCTATGGCCAATCTCTTCCTATTCCCACGCCATGTGCTCAGTATTCTCCTTTCTATTACGCCATCCCTCCTTCTACATAAAGATATCATTAAATATTTCCTCCGTTCACTTAAATGTACTTTTCTTTTTCCGATTTACCCTAGAAACTGCCGCTGTCAGCCCACCATATTTTAAACTCCATCGTTTCACTTCTCGACTTATTTTCTACATTCTTCTCCACCCCAACTCAAAAGCATATTAAAGGAAATTATATGCTCACTAAATCGATGTGATATGGCTCTTTACTGATTTTAAGGTGCAAACCATCCTTAGTACCAAATGTATCGTATCTGATCCAACCGCAAATAAAAAAGTCATAATAGACTGAAAAATATTTTGGACTCCTTTTGTTCATGGGCAATAAAGGAAAACATCTCCCACTACCAACTTCCTGCTTCTCAAGAAAGACCTCATAAACAGTCCCATTGAATTGCTTCTTGCAGCTTTCAACCAGCAAAATATTAGGAATACGTTAAGATAGTGAATTGGTACCTAAGAGTCCAATGCCCACCACATGGACACAATGAACATGAATGACATGAACGCAATACCTGTATATGGCCAAATGCAAAATCAGTTCGAACTTAGGGGTTCCTAGAGATTCGACCCTTGGGGGTGACACCGAACCCCTTAATGCCCGTCACCGCTAGCCACTAGTACCATCATTAAAGTTGGGTGAAATTAAAATTGAAAAAATGAGGTTAAAAATGGAGAAGCGGAATTTAGAGCAACGTTATGCCATCAATTTTTGTGTTAAACTTGGAAATCCACGAGTGTGACCTTTGAAATTTCGAAACAAGTCTATTGGGAACATTCCGTATCAAGAGCACAAACTTTTCGCTGGCATAAATCACAGTTGGGAGGCCGATAGCACGTTGAAGATGGCCATTGCTCAGGGAAACAATCAACTTCCAAAATCGAAGAACGCCTATTGGCGCCTAAGGCGCTATCGTGGTGCGGTTGTCACGAGATTTTTAAGCTATTTATGAGCTCCAAAACGCCACCAGTCCCGAGTTTTGAGCTCAAATCGTTTGGCAGGAAAATCAGGTAACGTCAATTCAAATTTCCAAATTCAAATGTCCCGCCTCTGTTCACTCTGCGTAATACCTGCATGAGTGTGAGTGTCGATTTGCGCCACCGAATTTGTATGTGAATGTGTATGTATGTGTTTTGGAGCTCATAAATAGCTCAAAAATCTCGTGAAAGCCGCACCACGATGGCGCCTGGAAAATAAAAGTTGGGCGCTAACTTTCCGCGCCTTCCTTTTGTCCCCTCCCCCCATTCCCGGAAATTACTCCTCAAGAACTTTTTTCCATAATCTCCCACTCCAAAACCAAGTCATCATCAGGCCCCGATTAAATCTCCTACAATCACCTCAAAAACCTTCCTAAATCTTTCATTCAACACCTACTTTCCATTCTTAACGCCTGCCTTACCCAATCGTACTTCCCAAAGGCGTGGAAAACGGCCAAAATTATCAGCTTTCCAAAACCCGATAAAAACCCTACTGATATCCTTAACTACAGACCCATTAGCCTGCTCCCCTGCATTGGCAAACTCCTAGAAAATGTATTCCCACTATTCTGCGACCCTGCAAATTACAAGATTGGTTGAACAGATCACTTTCGGCTTCAACATTCACAAGCACACCCAAGTAGCCTTACTTGATCTCCAAAGAGCATTTGACAATATCTGGCACGCTGGCCTGATACATAAACTGCTAAAAACCGATATATCAACATACCTAACTAAGATCATCCGCTTTTTTCTCTCTAACCGCACGTTCTTTGTAGCCGTTAACAATGCCAGATAAACTACCCGATCCATCACAGCAGGCGTCCCTCAAGGAGCCATTCTACCACCCGTTCTTTTTAACTTCTTTATTAACAATCTCCCCTCACACCCAAAAACTGAAAGTTACCTCTATTCGGATGACACTACTACAGCGTCAACTTCCTTCGACCCAAATCATGCTGCAGAAAATATCCAAGAACACTTAGACAGCATAGAAGACTGGATGAGCGACTGGAAACTTACCTTAAACCCAACAAAATGCATCAACGTCAATTGCGCCAGAAAATGGAAGAAACCTAACAGCATCCCTATTTACTACGGCAAGGAAAAGATCCCCCAGGCATCATCGGCCAAATTTCTTGGTGTACAACTGGACAAAAAACTCACTTGGCAAGCATACACCCAGTATGCACTTAACAAGGCCAACGCGGCCTTTTTTTCAATCTATCTCCTCATAAAGCGCACGAGTCCCCTCCGTCTTCTTACTAATATACTTCTGTTCAAATCTATGATACGACCTATCTTAACCTACGGTTATCCAGCCTGGGGGCCAGTAGCTGCAACAAACCTGAACAAACTGACACGCTTTCAAAATGAAATTTTGCAAACTCTTACTAACGCCCCTTGGTTCGTCCAAAACTCAGACATTCACAAGGACCTCAAAATACCGAGCCTACCAACCTATCTAAGAGACCTAGCCCTGTCATTTCAGCAAGAAATAGGAAATACTGGTAACCCTCCCATAGAACCTTCATGGGACTATTCTGATAATCCCCATTTCAAATACAAACGGGCAAAAACAAGTCTAAATGAATCCTAATAATCACCAAATATAAAATTGACATCAGCTGCACTTACCCGTTAGCTTAATTTCGCCCTTATAAGCCACTTATATCACACAACCGTTTATCAGCATAGCTGGGCATCGGTATAAAATGCGCCTAACGGCGCAGTACTTGAGTATCAGTCAGTCATTTTTACCTGATGATGTTATGCTATAATGAAACCTGGGTCGTGAGAGTAAAAAGTTTATGTGGAAAAGCAAAGTGGTTTGATTTATAAAAACGTCAATATGAAGATATTCCACCAAGTTACGCCATAAACTGTTTTATTCCTTTAATTACTTTTCCATAAATCCTGTCACCATCAATTTCACATAATTCAAGTAATCCCTCGTGCTTTCATGGGTTTTGAAGACTTTCCCACGTAATTTGATTTATATGCAGAGAATATTTTTTCTTGAAAGAGGAGACAGAATTTCAATGCTATTCTGATGTTACTCACCAGATGATAACCAAAAGGATTCAGATAGTTATGCAAAAATTGAAAGAGAGCAAACATTTCAGAGTTTAAAAATCATTGACATTCTTGCAATATTACAAAAGTAGCAAAGCACCCTTGTTGTTTAAAGTGGACAAAAAACCTCGTAGACTCTGGTACAATACGCACGACGACGAATGCCTATGGCATTATATGCACGGTATAGTCACGACATACTGTTCCACTCCCTTTGGGAGTGTACGAGGATACCTTCATAGCATAAGTGGCTAAAGCATTCAGCCGAATATCAAGGAGTCCAGGTTCCAATCCCAGTCAAGGCAAATGACATTTGATACGTATCAATCTATTAATATTATCAAATGCTATATGTTCTCTTATTTTGATAATCAATGTACTTGGAATTGCCAAATCATATAGTATGGCAAATGAATTACTGGAAATATATAATAAAGAGCAGCAATAATCCATGTCCTTTTTTGATTAATTTTTAATAGATAAAAGTTTGGAGCATTCAAACAAACGTAAAACATTTCAGTGCATATTTGGGGAGGAAAAAACTGAAATTTTATAACTTCGCATGTATATTCACACGCAATTACTTGATATACCAATCCCTGGTGTTATAAAAAACTAAATTGAAGTGCTTTGTGTAGCTGCACTTCTAGGTTTACATTTTTGAACTTTTTATAACAGCTTACATGTCCTTGCTCATTCAGTTAATATGACGTAGCTGCAATTTTTTAATGAATTAATGTACAAGTTGGGGGGGGGGGAGAGGGGGGGGGGCAATTGCCAAAAGTAACCCTCTCTAAATGACACCCCAAAGTAAATTGCAAGGTAAATTTGTTTCCTCTTTGAACCGGTGGAAGTCAAGGTGCAGAGAGTGGAATACCATTGAATCGAACATAATTCAAAGGTAGGGCGGACTAAAGGATATGTGGGAAAATGGCCGGATGACACTAAAAAAAAGCTATGGGAGATATTTTGAAGCAAGCAATATTAGTGAACCAATGGAATTCATAGAATAATTTTCTCTTAAAACTTCTACCTTGATCTTTATCATAACTTTTTGGTGATATACATGGTTTGTCCGGAAAATAATTGTACTGATTTTTTCCCGTCGCTCCAGGCGCGCCCAGCACCGCTCTGACGGGCTGAGATTGGAGGGGGGTATGTTGGCAAGCGACGCTGAAAAAGGCAGTCGGCTCTGAGCTGTGATGTAGTGAGGAGCTCTGTTAACGCGAACCTCCACGCTCGAACCACGTCACGGAACGCGATGCCGAAGTTTTTGGAGCAGCGTTATTCCATCAAATTTGTCGTAAAGCTTGGGAAATCGTCTACCGAAACTGTCGGTATGATTAACCAGGCTTACGGGGAGTCAGCCATGTCCATAAAAATGATCTTTCGGTGGCACAAGATGTTCGTGGAGGGCAGAGAAGTGGTCGACGAAGAACCACGGCCTGGACGCCCATCAACGACACTCACCGACGAAAATGTGCGAAAAGTTCGCGATGTACTGAACTCTGATCGTCGTCTTAGTGTTCGGATGATAGCAGAGCAGTGTAATGTGCCAAAAACAATAGTGCACGAGATTATTACACCAATACATTAGTTAGTTATTGATTAGTGCACCAATTACAGATGCGAAAAATTTGTGCAAAGTTGGTGCCGAAAGTGCTCAGTGATGATCAAAGACTCAATCGTTTGGAAATCGCGACACAACTTGCGGATCACTGCAAAAATGATCCACATTTTTTAGAGAACGTTGTTTCGGTTGACGAGACGTGGGTCTTTGAGTAGGAACGCGATACGGGACTTTGGACGCCGTCAAAGAGGCCGTGACGACGTGTCTTCGAGAGGTTCCCAATGATGCCTTCGCGGGAGCGTTCCAGGAATGGGAACGCCGCTGGAACAAGTCTATCGACTCACAAGGGTCCTATTTTGAGGAATATTAGCTTAAGATATGTAAAAGTGTAATAATTTTTTTTCCTGAGCTCAGTACACTTATTTTCCGGACGAACCCTGTACATTTACTTTAAAACACAATTTTAAAGGCTTTTAAGCCACCTTGATACATTGACAAAGACTGAAATTCGAAGCATACTGAATCGCATTGAACAATACGGGGAACATATTATTGATTTTCACCTCTTACACAGAGCAATAAATTCATTTTAATATATTCCAGAGTTTGAATTATTATATATATATCGCCTTCCCCACCTCTCCTGTGCTCTACCCTTATGTGTGTTTTTTTCCCCTTTCCTTACATCTATTTCTATGTGAATGAATATTTGTTCGCCGTATGGCGGGATTTCGTGTTTGAATGTGTATATATAGTATTTTCAATCCTAGAATTGGTTTATTGCAGCCCTCCGTTCGCCTCTATTTAAAGTCAATTCTTTCAATCCCTGATACCTTTTCTGTTTTACGTCTTTCTCAATTTGTCCTATGTACATGTCTCTTGGTCTTCCTCGTGTGATCTTTCCTTCTATTTTTCCTTCTATTATATTCCTAATCAATCCATGGTGCCTCAATGTGTGTCCAATCCATCTATTTCTTCTTTGCCGTAGAGTTCTCCATATGGTTCTATCCTCTTCTGCTCTTCTATATACTTCATCGTTTCTCACTTTGTCTGTCCATTTAATCTTCAGCATTCTCCTCCAGCACCATGTTTCAAAGGCTTCCATTCTCGTCTCTTTTTTTTCACTTTTCCAATATTCCAAGTCTCGGAACCAAATAGTGCCAAGCTCCACACGAAAGTCTTGACGAATTGTTTCCCTGTTTCCAGCCTTAGGTTCTTTGAACATATTAATTGCCTCTTCTTCATGAATACGTTCTTAGTTTGGGCTATTCTTTGCTTGATGTCGGTCGAACTTCTTCGATCCCATGTTATGCTGCTTTCTATGTAGATGAAAGATTCCGCTTGTTCTAATTTCACCCCTCGAATTGTGATATCTGCATTCAGCTTCTCTCTTCGGCACACAAGGATTTTAGTTTTCTTCTTGTTGATGTTCATATTAAATTCCCCCAGCAGTTGAACCATAACACTTGGTGTTGTTTGCAGGTCCTCTCGCGTTTGCGCCATTAATGCGATGTCATCTGCAAATCGGAACATGTTGATTTCCTCTCCATTTACCTTGAGTCCTTTAATACTCAATTCTTGTGTTTCTTTTATTGCCTCTTCCAGGTATACGTTGAATATTGCTGGCGAGAGGTTACATCCTTGTCTTACTCCTTTGTTTATTTTGGATTCTATTTTTCTCCCATTTTTCGTTTGCATTCTTGTAACCTGATTCTTGTATAGGTTATGGATAATTCTTCTGTCGTTGTAATCCAGTCCAAGCCCTTCTAGTATCTTGAACATCTTGTTCTATTCGACGTTGTCAAAGGCCTTCTCCAAGTCCACGAATGTATAATAGCTTATTTACTTGTCTCATTTTTTCCGCCAGAACTCTCAAGCTGAGAATTGCCTCTCTTGCTCCTCGGTTTTTCCTGAACCCGAATTGGTTTTCTGAGAGGTTTCCTTCTATTCTTCGGCTAATTATCCGAGTAAGGATTTTTAATGCTTGAGTCACCAGGGTCAATGTTCTGTTTTCGGTTTCTTTGGCATTGCAATCACTATACTTTTCTCAAAGTCTTCTGGTATCTTTCCGCTGTCGTAGCTATCTTTGATTATTCCAAAGAGGGCATCCTTCGCTTCGACCCCGAGTGCCTTGATTATTTCTCCATTTATTTTGTCAACTCCTGGTGCCTTGTTGTTTCTCAGGTCTGCCATGGCTCTCTCGGATTCTTTCTTAGTATCTGAGGGCCCCGATCGTCTTTACTTATCATGCTTTCATCTTTAATTAGGCCATCTTCTAGTGGTTTGGGAGCTTGATAGAGCACTTTAATTTATTCTTTCCATCTATTCCCAATGTCGTCATTGTCCATTAGTATTTTTCCATTAGCGGCTCAGATGTTTTGCGATTTTGTTTTCCTTTTTCCGAATTGCCTCTTCACTAGTTTATAAGCCATCTCGCTATTTCCCTTTTTTATGTTATCATTAATTTCCTCGCAGCAACTATCTATCCATTCTTCCTTTGCCTTCTTGCACTCTCGTATGATCTCGTTCCGCAACTGTTTATAGAGAGAGGCCTTCTTCACTCTCATTTCTTGGATTCTTGTATTTTCTTCTTTCGTCTATGAGATCTCTTATTTGAGCTTTTATCCATGGATTCTTAGATATTTCTGCCTTACTCACAAGGAGCTCGTCTGCAGCTTTGGTAATTATGTTCTTCATTCATTTCCATCGTTCGTCCATGCTGGTATTTCTATTATTTCCTTCTATTTCTCTTTCGAAAGCCGCGGTAAACTTCTTCCTTGAGCTCTTTTCTTCCAGTATTTTTGTGTGGCATCTGGGTTGTTTTGGGTCTTTCTTCATCTTCTTGTATCGCAGTCTGCTATCCATGATAACCAGGTTGTGATCGCTATTTATATCTGCGCCGGGATAACTCTTGCACTTCTTAACTTGGTTATATATATAATATATGCTAAGTTTTAGCAGCGCAAAAATGTATCCGATTCGCGAATTGTTTTTGCAACTCTGCGGACCCGTTTTCCGGAATCGGCACACCATTATCGTCTGAAAATAGTCAAAACGGGGTCTTGGCATCCCCATTGACTACTCCGCCAAGTTTAAGACGCAACAACAATATGTTCGATTCGAAAATTTTTCATTCCCTCTCCCCACAAGGGGAAAGACAACTGGTAACTTGTAAGACTTGCCTCTTTTGTACTCTACTAGATGTCCTCGTTAAACGTGAGCAAATCCTACGAGTGTAAACATCAGGTTCACAGCATACCACCAGCTCCCGTACTCTGCTCCCCCCTCCCGAATCCTTCCCCTTCCCACCTGATTCCACCTAGCTCGCTTCTCAACTCCCGAGCTAACTGGAGCGGTTCAAGGGAGTTTTATAGCCGTTCAACTTCATCTGTTGGCGGTTGGAATTAGTTTACTGGAGTTTTAGTAATGATGTGTCCCGTGTATTTCTTAAGATCTAGAAATTTCTCATCTTTAATTCAAAATCCATTAGTATACGTTTCAAGGAACGATATTAAACTAATATATATTTTTGGAAACATTGCCCGCATCGGGAAGGGTAGCCGCCGCGCCGGGAGGGGGGGGGGCGGTAATTCAAACGCGCGACGACATCGGAGTGACCGCAAGCCGTACGCTAATGGAGTGAAGTGGGGGATGTGCCCTGGCTTGAGGCAAGAGCAGGAGGGAGGGAGGGAAGGAACTACTTGTTGTCTCTTATTTTTTTACGGTGCCGATTCGACTCTATCCAAGGGCATTTCGCACTGATTCATCTTAATCGGATTCCGCCATCACCCCCTCACCAAACACTTTTTCCTTTCAAAGCCGCTAGAACCCTGGTCAACCGCCCCGCCGCTGCCTTCCTTGCTTATGTACATTGCATTTTCTCTTCCGATGACCTCTCATTCCTGTCCCCTCCACCCATCCTCGCCCACAGTCACTCCCGCTACCCCCCAACCCCACCCTTCTTTCTACTTACTACCTTCTCCCTCCTACCAATCATACTCCCCCCTTTTTCATTCAGCTTTCTCTGCCACCCCCTCCCACCAACTCTCTTCCCTTAGCCAGTCCCTTTTGAAAGAAGAGCAAACATCTTCCGAATTCTTTTCATTATTATCTCAGGCTTCATTTATGAATAGAAATGTTAGAATTCGGAATTAGTTAATCGCATTTCCTGTAAGTTTCTGTATTCTTTAAGAGCTTTAATTCTCATCTATTTTGCAAAATCCATTTCGAGCCCTTACAAGGAACTAAATGAAACTAATGAATATTATTAGGAATATTGGAGGGTATTCAAACTTTCGGCGAATTCGTGATCACGAGCAAACCTTGCCCTCGTGGGGTGACAGGGAGGTCGTGACCTGGCCTGTGGGATGGCCCGGAGGGAGTGGACGAGGGGTCGTTCTCTTCTTCCGCGGCGCCCATTCGACTCCCGAGGCGTCGATTTCGGAGCAATCACCAGGCATCGCCTTCTTCCCCCTCCCTTCCACATGCACCTGGTCATCGCTACCCTCAGCGCGACCGGCCGACTCACCTCTAACTTCGTTGCATTCGGCTGACCCTCCTTCCTTCTCATGAGTGCCTCCTCCTCTTTCTTACTTCACCCCCTGCCCTCTTTGTCTTCGGTTGCCCACTCTCCTCATCCTCCCATATGTGGCTCTCCTCTCGAACCTAGTTGGCCTCCTCCTCCCCCAAATGTTCTCCCCCCCTCCCAGTCCACTCGCCCTCCCTTCTCCTTCATCCTCTCCCGCCCACCCTCTTCCCATAGCTCTTCCCTATTTAAAGGCGAGCGGGACCCTGCATCGTTCTTTCGTACCTTAATTTTGGCGGGTGGAGGAAGTCGTCCGTGTCAGTTAGCAAGATTTTAAGTCCATGCTCGTCGTGTACATCGTAGTGTCCGGGTGCGAGAAGGGGCGTTCATCCGTCGAGGAAGATGTAAGTAATCATTTGCCTGTATTTTATTCCCGAAATTTGATTTCCCCTATGAATAAAGTAAAGCGATGTTCTTCCAACAACGTGTTCATGACAATGAACGCTTCACGACGGTAGATGTATTTTTAGTCTTTTAAGAAAACGAGCAATTCCAACATTCCATGCCTCTTTGCTCGAATGGAATGCATTTTTCCAATTAACTTTAACAGAATGGGGCGTTAAACGTTGCTCATCATAAAACCTGTTCGAAAAGTTTCGTTGTCGGATGGAACTAATGTTCTTATGATTTCGTAAGCCAATTACTACCAATAGTATATTTAAAAATTCTGTATTATTCATTTTTGTAAGAGCAATTTTTTCCGTTTCAGGAGTCTCAATTGAAGGGTACACTACTACCCCATTTTACATTCGTCACAACCTAGAATATCTTTCTTTCTGAAGCGTAAATTTCACTTTCTCTGTACGTTGTTTAGTACTCGTGTAAATAGTTCTTTCCCTACAGCCGGTGATTTTGATGTCCTCTCTTTCAATTAAAAATTGTCCGGTTGAACTTTACATAACAATGTTGATTCCGCCAGAAATGGCCTCGTTGGCATGGATGGCGTCGTTTACGCTTACTGAATTACACTTTGTTCAGAATAACCAGATTGCCACTTATCAGTTCTGTGTCAAAGCTTTTGTTGCTGGTACTTGGGTTAGTTAGGCATTCTTAAGTTGCGGAGTCCGTTCGTTTTCGTACGTGCTCTGCGTATGCTGAATTCCTTCACAACTTGACCCGCCCGCATAGTCGGCTACACCCTCTGCCATTCGTCCCGAGTCAGGCAACACATCTAATTGGACGCAAGTGTTCCGTCCGAAATTTAAATCTGTCATCGCGAATGAAGCAGTTTGTGGTTTCTATATATTGAAAGGCAAACCTTTCTAAGTAATATAATTTCTCATCCGACTAAGCATCCACTTGCCTTCCTATCTCGTTTGAATTAGTGCATTGTTTTTCTGTTAGTTACTAAATGCCGACTCGCTTCAAGGCCCAGTGTTGCGTTAATTCAGAATTATTTGTTTTGATTCTCCCACATGGTCATCATTTGCTGCCACTCTTCTTTCGCTCATTTAATCCTAATTCACTCCATCATATCGGAATAGCGTTATGACTGGACACGGCTTGCGCCAACTGCATTATTACGTCCAGATAATCTTCCTTTTGAATACTCGAGCAGTTCGCTATGATTGTCGTGGTGAACATTCGGAAGCCTTCCCCTTCATGCAGTCTCCCTCTTTCTCGTCTTGAGTCCACCTCATTCCCCTCGTTCCTCCCTCCCGAGAGTCTTCCCTCGCGTTCTCGCATCGCCCGTCCCTTCGCAGCAGATGTCCGCCTCGCTCGCTATTGCCGAGGTGCAATTCCGGAACACCATCCCGACCCTATTTGAATCGACTGAAAGAGCTCGCAGAAATGTCTTATTCTTTCTTTTTCTTTTTTCATTGAGCCATGAAGTGCGCTAAATTTCACTTGTATGTGTGTGTGCATTTTGTAGCATATGGCAGCATTGAACCTGGCAGAATAACCTTCAATATGATGTCCCGACACTTTAATACTGTAAATCTTCGGAGATGATATATTGCTGCTCCATTTTCATTAAATTTAAGATGATTATGGCAGCTGTAGAACTCCAACCAATTGCCTATTTGCTGCTCAGTTTTCAGTGGACTTCTTTCATTTCTTCTGACATCATTCTTGGCTCCAATTTCTCATCAAATTAATAAATTCTGCCAATTATTTGCCTATGGCACGTGACGAACATTGTTCCTGAGAAATTCATACCCTCCGTCAGTATTGACTTATTTAACTCTCCTCGCTTCACGTGCACGTCTTCCAGCTGGCAATCACCATTTGTGTCTGTGTCCCTGTCGAGAAGCCAATGTTTTGCATTCGATATTTGCCTTGTACAAAGGCATGTATGTTGTCCTCGTTGTCGCAGGTATCAACCTCGTCTGACCCTAAGCCACCTTAAGTTCTAACTAATTGAACGGGCAAATGCATTTTTATCATTAAATTTCCATGTTCTAAGAGTGGACGCTATTGTAAAGCTGTCAAGACCTTCTTCGCATATGTCAAGGGCCCTTTTTTCTCATTCCGAGGAAGACAAATGAGTGCACATAGTTTCATCGTCAGCGGATAACCCTACACGAACTAAGACTTGTCTGTTGTTTAATATGCTTCTTCATCAATCTTACATCTGTCATATGCATATTGCGATAAACTTTCTGTACTCGAAACATCTATCACTATCACCCCTCCATATGCAAGGCATTTAAGGACACAATACACAGAACATGTGATCACTACATCTACTTACACGGAGCCCACCAGTTCCTGTGAAGAGGAAGGTGTTTGCCACGGTGACCGCAGTGATTGTTGGTGAGAGGCAGAGGAGTGTGTGTTAGTGCGAGTGATGTGTGATGTATGGTCATTATGGTGCTTCCTTTTAGTGAATAGTGCTAGTGTGTGTGATGTGTGCGTGTGCACCGAGGGATCGTCGATGGAGAAGGATCTGCCGCCGTTGGACCTTGCAGATTTAACCAAGGTAAGGATTCGTCTCCTCTCCCTCCCCCCCTCCCTGCGATACAGGTTCAGTGTGTAGGAGCCCCCTTAGCTCGAGACAAGGCCTCCATCCTCGCGGTAGGGCCCCCGATGGGGCTTAAGGGACGCAACAATTCACTTAGAGAAATGGGGGGTGAATTAAGGTGACTCTTAGGCGATCAAATTAGGTAGGACATTTAAAGTGACTGGGGTATGACATTAACTTAGAGATAGCATACACTTTGTCAGGTACATACACAGGTGTTAAAATAACTCTATAATTGTATTTATATAAGAAAGTATTAATTACAGGTGGATTGTGTTTAATATTTTCTTATATTGCATCATCCCATCGCTCTCTTTCCTCCTGTTCCATTATCAATCATCCTTCTTCACGTTCCTTCCACTGAATTTTTCCGAAGGCAGCGGATTCCTGTTTTAATGGACCGCTGTAACATGGTACCAGTAGGACGTACCTCTCTGTAGTTTCTGCAGGAGGGACGTGATGGACCGGCCATCGGCCTTCGTTCTCAACTTTTGACGAATGCCGGAAAATGGGTTCCAACGAGCTGTGCGCGATACCTCTTTGGGTCAGCAAAAGGAAACTCGTGCAATCTTTCTCTCTCTCTCCTTACTTCTCTTCATTTATTCCTCCCTTCTCATCCCCTTTGAATATTACATTAAGATTACTATCATTTCTGAAAAATTTTTAATAGATGTAGGTGGCAATAACTTGAACAATTTTTATTCACCTATTCGCAAAAGGTCGCGTAACCATAGTCCATCGCAACGGGATTTCTACGTAAAGTGATGCGCCTTTAGAGGTCTTTTTTCATCTCAATATACCATAACTTGTATCCTGTGATTTCCCTTCGCTATCAGTGTCTTTTTCGCATATTGGTTGTAGAAGCAAAAAAAAATTATGAACTATATCGCTTATATTTGAACTTTGGTCGAGTGTGACACATTTTCCTTGTGATAAGTGTTCACCCATTTCAGATTTCCCTCAAAGAGCAAAGGAGCTCGATGACGCATAATTCATCTTTCTAATCTATAACACAACACATTTCTAATAAACACGGCTGGTCATTCACTTTTATTTTCGTGTGTTACTCAAGTGTTTTCTTTTGCTCGAATATATGGGTACTCGTATCATAAAAGACCTTTCACAATTACGAAAGTGAACATCCAGTGACTTCAACCCTTCATGGATTAACATGAAATAACTTATTTACGCTTTTTGATGCATTCATGCGTGTAACTGCGCCCTCTCAGGTCATATAGTTTGCATTGTTTTACAAAAGTAGATCCCTATTGTCACAGTCGCTGGGTTCATATACCGATCTTAGTTGGAGGAACCAGTGTAAATATTCTGGGTGTGAAAATTAGAAACCGCGCATTAATAATTTAACTAGGTAATACTGGTGCATTTCCGTGAATATAAGAATTTTCTACATATCCATGTTGATGAATCGGCACTGATTGACCTAAGAAACTTTTAACATGGGAAGAGGATTTGAGTTGCTAACTTGGTCAAATATTTGAGAATGACTTAGTCGTACGTAATAAGCGCTCTACGTTTTCGCGTGAGGCCGTTCGTCCTTCTTATCCCCTCACGATTCACCTCTTTCGATGGCAAAGTTTAATTGCCAAAAGCTAGATTAAGAGCTAAGACTAATAGGGGATATGTGAGAGACCCTATTTTCCTCAAATATTCGTTCGGGTGGGCCTTCTTCTTTTTAAAATAATGAACTTTGTTTTGTGGAATGTACCTCTTTCAACATTTCAATCATTTTTTCCTGTCGGAGTTGTACCATAAGAAACTTTCGACAAAATTCATAGTCGTACATTGTCTTCGCGTGTTCCATGTATACGTGTCGAGTACCTACTGCAGTTGATACTTGCTCGTATTATCTTTTTGTAAGTGATAAGTCTTCGGTTCGGAACACATTGCTTATAATCCAAAACTGAACCACTGCAGCATTGACATCAGACATGGAGGAATCGTGTTGATTAGTTGGATCAGTCTTCGCTGCATGGCGTCAGATGTGAAACGGATACGTAATGGATAGTGCAAGTGAGGAGCGTTTACTCCGTCGATTAAACTAACAGGCGTCAGCAGCAGCTCACTGCGACTAGCAGCAGCTTTTTCATGCAATAGCTATCGGAAGATGTTCTTTTAGTTTTCTTCGCCCTATATTTGAGAGCAAACACACCATTCGTCAGAAGCAAGCCATTTTTACAGTCACGTGTTATTAAAACGGTTCCTGGGCCTATCCCTTATTGTTGCTCGCTTCCTTCACTCGCATGAGAAGATAAGGTACGGAAGAGTTGCTAATAAAGGCCCGGGTAGGAGGGACCCTTGATATAAACGTGCACTGTCATTATTCCACAGCTGCCAGGTTAAATACCTGGATGAGCTATTTTAAATAAATAACCTGTAAGAGGGAAAATGTCGATGGACCACTTCTCCTCACAAACTCACCAGTTATAATTGCATTGCTCTTGAAATGCTGTGGCATAATCAGATAGTTACCGCTTGTATCAATCGGCCTCAACGTGTAGCTACTACAAATTCCTTGTCCATGGTGGAAAATATAGTGACATTTAAGTGTTGTTTGTGCAGACATTAACGCGAGGCAATTTCTGGAATGCAGATGGGAAATAGAGCCGCATATACCTATCTGTTCCATCACAGGCGTACCGTTTGAGTTCCTAGTCATTGCGGTCGGCCTTTGCCATAGTCCGGGAGACTGCCAGGTCATCAGGTTTTCTGAACAGATTAAAATAGAAACAAACGTACTGCACTGGGCACATAACTATTCCCTTCCAAAATCGTGGGACACCTCGTTACATTAAATTTCCGTCTTATCCCCAGTTAGTTGACAACTATATTAAAACATGAGAATGTGGTTTCGCTAAACAGACAAATGGCACACCGCCTATATCCACTAACAAACTGCTGAACATAATAGAAATTAATTCATACGAATTGAATTGAAACAATGAAGAGGGTGCTAATACACCACTTTCAATAAATGGTAATTCCTTACCCCAGTTGAAAAACACTTTCTCCCCATTATAAACATAACACCAAAGAGCAACCCTTGCCTAGAAAAATGTTAAGGACCTGTAAACTCTTGTCCCCCAAATAAAAATTAAGACCAGTTAATCACTGTTAATATGAATGTACTTCTTTATAGTCAATCATTCCCATTCCACATCAATGCAACTACCGCCACACGTGAGGAGACGACAAAACGAAAATTTAGTATTCTAGCCACGTCTGTGGAATAATATTTTCTTTCACTCGTGTAACCCTCGTATTGCATAGTTTGCCGGCCCCGTTGGCAGCGGGGTAACGTCATCGTCTGCCAATCCAAGGGTGGGATTTTTTCCACCTAGGACTTGGGTGTTTGTATTATCGTTGCTGTTGTGTTCTTATTGTTGTCCGATGTAAAGGCCAAAAAGTGCTCTTCGTCGGACCAAAACGAATAAATAAATAAACTGCGGTATAAGAACGGTTTCGAAGCACTTTGGAAAACCCAGTAAGAAGCAGTCCAGATGACTCTGTAATGAAGATTTTCACTTCAGAATTTCGTTACGGAATTATTCAAAATTCTGAATCTACCGTAAAGTTATTGCGGAAAAGACTTTGATATTTACAGATTAATTTTCAGTGGAAATGGTTAGCCTCCATAAAACAATGCACTCTGCCATATGCTTACAGCAATTATTTTTAAGTGTGCAAATTCAATGGCCCTGTTTTCTTCCGTGAAGATTTAGTTGGTGAATGATCAATTACTGTGATGCTGTACTTCTTACAAGAACGAAAGAACAAGAGCTAGTGCAGAGAATGCGATGAAAAACCGCACAGGAATAAAAAGGTAAGGGTGCGGGGTATAAGCACCATGCTGAATTGGCACCCAGGTATTAACAGGTAAGACCATACTTATGGGCACCTTGGAACACCTGTTGCTGTTCTATGCGTAAGCGTATGCGAATTTCTCTCATATACGAAGCCTTCGTTTGGGTCCATTCGGCTTTTTCTAGGTTTTCTCTAGTTCGTTTATTACTTTTGCCTAAGTTTTTCTCAAATTCAAACCGTCCCAAAAAAGTAAATGGCGTGGTGGTCAATTTAATTTGAAATTATGGAGGCGTTACTCCCATCTTTTTTAGGACTACAGAATTGTCAAGAATAATTATTTTAAAACACTACAGACTTTGCGAGGGAGAATTGGACACCGCAAGTAATAGGCAGCGGAGGGGGGCTAGATCTGTCAAACATAGTTTTGACCAACGCAGCAGCGTCTCTACTATGCTAGACAATTTAGGTTCGGAATCTCTTGCGCAGCGGCGTTTACAATATAGTTTAAAATTATTAAAACCATTCAAAGATGGGCCCTTTTCCGATTACATAAAGAATATAATACGAACTCAAACGTCGGTGGGATCACGAATGTAAAATTAGAGATGCTGCAAGACTGAAAAGTTTAAAATGCCATTTTTTTCGTAGAACAATAAGAGAAAAGAATGCTTGTAGTCGATATCCGCCAGGAGTCAGTTCATTACAAAAAGTATTAACGTACAGGCTAGGGACTGCGCGTGGATGTACATATTTTTTTCTTACAGGCCCCCTGACTCATTTGAATAAACCCTAACCCTCTCATCCCTAACCCTTTCTTCCTGGTGTTACACCCCCTGCCACACCTTTTTCGGTGGCTCGCAGGGTATTTATGTAGATAACGATCTTGAATTAATCGAAATAAAATGGCTCTTTGGACACTAATAGCATGCGCAATGGAAATTGTAAAGACAATATCCTAAAATGAATAAGAGCTCTACTTAAGATGTTGGACTCCTTATCACCAATGATTAATTAATCGAATGGATCTTTATTTTTAGGCCTTCCTCACTGTTATACAGTTCAAGCAGGTATTTATAGCATAGTGTTGAGATCTTCCAATGAAGTCCTCATCCCTCGTGGGATATATTAGGACATGACAGAATAGTTTTGGGTCGTCAACGAATGGGAAGGTTTACGTGTAGAGAATCTTTGAGCAAAGGCTTGGTTATAGTCCGGGGAATATGCAATATAATTAGGTTATTTTGGTAAAATGAGCAAAAGATTTAATGCACTGGGAAATTACGCATTACCCTCCGACATGGTGAAAAATAACTAACGGCATTTGATGTCTATCATTTCTCTCCAGTTTTCTGGTCACTATATAAGAGCTTCCAATTGAGTTTCGCTGGCCCAGGGTCAGTCCCTGGATGTACTTACGAACTCTTTAACACTGCATAGATTAAACTAAATCGATAGAATTGCATTGAAACAAAGCAAACCGAGGTAGGAGATAAACTTTAAATAAGTATCTAAAAAAGGGTAAGCATGAAATTTACATTTCGTAGGTATGAAACTGCGGTTATATACTCCCCCTAAATAATGACTTCTACTACAACCACCAACTAAACAAGAATCATAAAGACTATTAGCTAGAGCAACTCCTGGATATTTTTCTCTTGACGAAACTTTTGTATTACCATGCCAAATATAATGTAATGGCTGCAACACGGTTCTGTTCCCTATGCTACCAACGGTTAAGAAGTGATAAAATTCAATAACCGTAATTTTGTCAGTGGAGATAAGGCAGTAGATGATGTCGTTCTTCTTTAGAAGAACGAGGGACTGCGTCTCGGGAGGAATGGCGCCTGAAGGAGAAACCACGGAGGAATGAAAAGGTAAAGGTGTGGGGTATGAGCACCATTCAGAATTGGTAGGAATAATATACAAAAGCTTAAACGGTTAAAATTTTATTCCTTAGCACCATTAATCATCTCGTCATTGATTGCTCTTCAAAATTCTAATTTTAGAATTCTTCATTGGGATCTCTTTGGCTTAAATCGAGATTTTCATTAATAATGTTATTAATTTAACAAAGTTTCCATTAATTCACACAGTCCCGGAAGTTTAAGCGTAGTAATTACATCGAGATTGTCCTACTTGTCTAAAGGCTACCAAATTATCAAGGATCATTAATTAAATACTCTTGAATTTTGAAAAATTACGACGATTCGGTGGCGTAATGGATAATCTAAATCCCCGCCCTTACCTCGAGACCGCTGCTGATCTCCCTTCTGTGGCGTCCTTCGACCTCCCATCTTGTGCCTTCACCTTACAATCATAGCTTTTCAGTTTGACTTCCTTTGTCCAGCTCATTTTCTCCGATCGCCAAGAAACCTACATCCTAAACCCCTGCAAGGTAATCATAATCATTTCAAGACAAGACTTCCCATCCGTTAATTCTCGTCTCGTAAATATATATATATAGATATATATATTAGATAAAACATATATATATATATATTACTCTTCCTATTCCTGCCCTTTCTTCGCTTGCCCAACATTCTCCCTTCAATTACCTTCTCCAACACTTCTTCTAAGAAAGTAATTTCCAACATTAGAAAGCTACATCTCACCAATGGGCTTTTAATGTGGAGCTCGTGGAAACAGTAAATCAAACAAGTTTTTGTTAAAATTGAAAGCGGTTGCCTTGACCAGGTTAAACAGATTACTTGTGCAGACGGATGAGATGACGCCTCGAAAATTCAAGAACAAGACGGGCGCATATTATTACTGCTCTGACAATCGAAGGAAGAGTCCCCTTTCCCTGAACTTCCGCTAATAACACTTAGATTATGGGTATGTCGTGCCGATCGCTCGAATTTTGGCTGTTGGCCATTAGAGGGCCTGCCTGTAGTCCAGCTGAGTGGTAATCTTGAGATCCCGGCGGTGGAGCGTGCTGGGCACTAGGCTTCCGTAAGGTACCATGCTTTAACAGGAAAACCCAAAATATTATAGTGCTGTACATGTCACGGGGAGTTTTAGGGGGAATAAGTAGCGTGTTTTATGTATTTTATAGACCCCTTCATGACACGGCTAGGGTGTGTGGTAGGGGGTGAATGCACACGAGGCTAATTTTTACACGAATATTTTTACCCCCACCGCGGTCGGGCATTGTTATTATGAACCCTTATCGTTCGTGGAAAGAGTGACTATTTTATTGACTAAATTGATTTAATTGGCATGATCCCCACTACCGTAGTACGACGGGGGTAATAATACACTTTCAACATCACTGCTAAAGCGACCTCCTTGTAATTTATGCAAGATATCTAATCTGTAATCCGTTGAAAAGAAAATTATGGATGCAAGCAGATCCACTCTGGGGATCATTGGATTCCGATCCGGGTGTAAGGAAGTGTCGGGGTAGAAGAGAATTTGAGTTTGGTGCTCAATGCCATCAATACTTTCCAATTCTTGCGATTCAGATATAATTTTTGGTAATCATTTCAAGTTACGATTCATCTGATTATTCAGAATTGACCTCCCGATTCGTAAGGTCAGCTAATTGTTCACATTATCCTTTTATCGTGGAGAGATCCTTGAAAGATTACTTTTTTGCAGTTTAGATTAAAGATTTTATGAAAAAAACATGAATGTAATTTACAGATGCATTGCATTTGAATGTGTAAGAATATATCTAAAAATAGTAACAATAGAATCTACGGCCGCGTGATATATCTTTTGGTACATTCGATGGACCTATATACATAAAAGTTTATTAATTGCATATTTGATGGTATATTCGAGTGTAAACTTCTTATCAACATCAATGGAGTATTATTACAAATCAAATCGTATTCTGAATATAAAAAAACCTATCTATTCTTATATAATATGTATTGTCAGTCCATTGGAATCCCTGCCCCCCTATGGTCAATAGTTGTCAAATGGTACCAAGTGTCGGCTGTGTCAGGACTTGCCCTGATAATTGCTCCGAAGTAAGCAAGCTATAAATTGTATCTCGTCTTTGTCTCCTCCCATTTGTAACGGTGAATGCAGCTAAGGGTATATTCTTAAATCTCTTTTGCGTAGGGAATGGAATTTTTGTCATGGTCTGTAGAATGCTAGGAACTCGTTTTGTTCTGGTTATTGGAGTTTCTAATTTTCCAACTTATCATTCATATTTATTTTAATTTTATTAAAAAAATGATATTTTTGAAGTTTCCATATCATTGGAATTGTTTTTCTTTTTAATTTTTGGAAGGTAGCGAGTTGGGAAGAATGTGTTGGAGAACTAAGTGGATATACTGCATTATGTTTCTATGAGAACAGAGTCTGAACCCAAAAACTGAAATTCTTAAATTGGTAAACATTTTTAAAATGTCAGTAATTACTCGGCTAGTTAGTGTTATAAAAAAATGTAATAATTAGTATCTAAGTATGTACTTTTTTTCAGATAAAGTGTTTCATCGTAACATGGCACGAGGCAACAATGACTATCAAGTATCAGAAGCTCCTGAGGAAACCATTACCATGTGCACTTCAGAAATCTCAGTTCTTGAATTTCAACCATATCACAATGGGCGGATTTCTGTGTGAGTACCTCATTAAATATTCCTAAGAAATACTTCCCAATATTTGACAGACTTGCTTCAAAGTAATTACTACTAGTAATTGTGCAATGAATGCACTCGAGTTATATCTCGGCGGGAAACCAATTAAAAGTACTGAAAGCTGTTTTATCATATTCAACTGTGTTGTTTAATCAACGTAATTACGTTCCTTCTTATTCATAGGCTGCTGTGAATCGAGAAAAGGAGAGGAGGAGTATATTGAGAACATTGAATGAGCAGAGGAAGAGGGTGTGTCATCCCATGAGGGGGAAGTCAAGGGTGGTGGTGGGAGGAGGTGCAGAGAATGGAAGGCTAAGACGGAGGAGCACGAGGGAACTAAGAAGGGCCTGATTCCAGATGAAGGCAGAGACCGATGGGAGAAGGAGCATGTTGCAGGTGTTGAGAAGGAGATTGGGGAGCGAAAGAAAAGACTGGAATGCGAAGGAAAGGATGGACACCCTGAAGACTTCTTCGGGAAGCCATGGATTGTCACTGGTATTGCAGTGAATATTTCCAGTGATTCATTTGTCATACGATTAAGCAATACCAAGTACAACGCTTATCAAAATAAGAGAACAGATATTGCTAATACATTGATAATGCTTAACACGCACAGCTTTATATATTGTAATACCAAATGAGCCTATCAAATTCTCGCACTTTAATTGCTATTTTAAGTTTTAAATGCCCTTTCCCCCTTGGACCTTTCATGCAGAATGGTGGCATATTTAAACACCTCGCTACATATGCATTACATAATAGCATATGTACACTCATCAGTTCTCATCTATTATGATCTGTGCAAGCTGACTGAAAATCGAACAATTATTCCTATTCCATTGTTTAAAAAAAGGCTTCAATACTAATGCAAAAAAGATTTATGAATTTTATTACACCCTAGAATTAAATCCAAAGGTGCACTGCACTGATGTAAATATTTTGAATTTAATTCTAACATTCTTTCAAATAGTTTTTAACCTAATAATAATTATGGATATCATCACCTGTCATTTTATCAAGGGATTCTCTTTATGCTATTTTCTTTATATTCTTTCAAATAGTTTTTAACCTAATAATAATTATGGATATCATCACCTGTAATTTTATCAAGGGATTCTCTTTATGTTATTAGATAGATACCGTGACTGTAACTTTGCATGGAGTCATGGGAAATTTGTGCATTACAATGCAGGAAATTTAGAGTGTAAAAGTAATTCTAAAATCCAGGTCAAGGCGAATGGTTTTTACTTTCGGAAATTGTTGCATTATTAGTAACTCAGTTGACAGAGGATGATATTCACTGTCTAAGGCTACAAAAAGCATTAATATTGATAGTCCTAATTCTCGCTAACATTCATTTACAAAACAGTTGAAAACAAGTGTTTTGCCAAATTCAGTAGCTTCAGGCGTGATGTGGGGAAGTCGAACTTAATTAATAACTGATCTTATAACTTTTCCCCTTGATAAAATTTATTTTAAAACGGGTTACGAGGTATTAAATAAGATAAAAAATTAAGTTTTGTGCCATCTTATATATTTTTAACATTCCGGAAGTAGGGGAGTGGATGTGTTGGGAAATGATGGAAGGGAGGGAGAGGGGAGGAGAGAAAGGCGGAGCAAGTAGGAAATGGGGAGAAAGAGAAGGGAGGCGTTTACAAAGGATAGCGGAACATAAAGTTTCGACCTTGTTAAAAACAGTAATTACACTTGGTCTTAAATTGCGAAGTGGTCCACTTGAGTGAATGGCGGCAATCACCAATTACGCATCGGCAGCCGGGACGACTCCAGTAGGCGTTAAAGTCGAAGAAGGAAAGACGACAAAATATTTTGTCGTGTCTCTGGCTGGGCCTACACCGTGCGCCTTCGTCAAAACTGCTGTGGCACCATTAGATTTGGCAAAAATCAACTTCCAGGTACAAATGATGACTCATTAGCTTTTCAACCAATTTCACCAGAATTAAGTGAATACTGATCTATTGACTACATACTTTTCCATTGACATATATCTTATCCTTTCTTCGTAAATAGCCATTCCAAAAAATCCTTGTTTTTATGTTCTTTGTCCAACCGATTTTTCTAAATCGTTACTCTTCTAATATCTTCTCCTCGTAAGCTTAAAATACACAGCCTGGTTGCAGTCCTTAATATTTCCTCCTCCAAAAATTAATTCCCTTTTCACGTGTTCACTGAGAGTCCACCTCTATGCCAAATAAGCCCCTGTGCCCTGAATCACTCATTGCAAGATCCTCAGATTATAATTCTGTTACAAATAGTCCCAAACCTGAAACATTCCTGTACTCTACGTCATATTCTAGCTACTTACATTTGTGAAAAACGGAGATTAAACACAGAGCTAGCCTTCCTGCCGTCAATGCGCAATCCGTAATCGACCATCTGCCAAGAGAAAGAGTTTGTTTTCGTTTTGGACCATTTTACCTTCTCCATCCTCTTCCGCACCCACATTTCAAAAGCCTCCAAAGTACATACATACACCAATTCTCCCACTTCAGTGACCAGTGTTTTTTCGCCGTACATGACATATTAAAGTTTTGACGAGCTTTTTCTTAACATAACGAACGTCTCATGCTACGCGAGAAATGAGATTCAACCTCCCTGTCGTCAGTTCCCTCCTTTTTGTGAAAGTATCTCTACCTAGCGCAATTCTCCTTACGACGCTAATACTTTGACCATTCTGATCTAAAATATTTCCAAGATGTGTACAAAGTTCCGCCAGCTCCAGTTTTTCCCCCCAATTTGAATGTTAATCTTGGCCTTTCTGTTTCTGTAATATCACGTAATATTTGTTAAATATATATTTACTCTCATATCTCATCTATCGCACTGCATTTTCAATTCAAAATTCGTTCATAGTCATTCTACCTCTTGATGAGTGACAAACTAGGGCATGGTCATCAGTAAAATCTAACTGTTTTTACGAATTCCCCGCCTACATTCGTTCCTATCTCCAGTTCTTCCCACGCCTCTTTAACCATATTCTCCACATATACGTTGAACAGCACCGGTGTTAATTGATAAACCTGCCTTACACCTTCACCAAATACTACCCATTCCGTCTCTCAATCGGCCACTGGTACCCGAGTAGTTCCGAGACAGCCGCAGGTTGCGGATTAGGCTCCTAATCCATTCCAATTTTCTGGAATATATTCATTAGCTTTTTCAATTCACTCTATCAAACGCTTTTTCGAAATCTACGAGAAAAGCAAATACGTCCTGACTGTGTGATATATTCCTCTCTATTACTGATCTAATTACTGCAATGCGTACATCTTAACCCTTCCCTAGCCCAAAGTGACCATCCCCTAAGTAATCATTTGCCCTGCTCTATATCCTTTTGCTGGTGATCCTGAGAACAACTTTAGCTGCATGGGAAATCAAACTCATTGCTCTGTTCTAAAATGTAACCTTTTGCCCCTATAGGAATGGGAACGAACACTGATCTCACAAATTTTCCGGTCACATTCCTTCATAGTCCACATAAACTCCTCATCACACCTTTTTCTAAACCTTTTGATAGTTGCGTAGGAATGTTGTCAAACCCCACCGCCTTATTAGATTTCATCTCCTTTATTGCCCTTTCTCTCTCATTGTCGAGTATGTCTGAACCTAAGCTATCTTCATCTACGTCATGTTCCTTTTCTACGTATAACCTTCTTGGCCTAAGTTCTTTAGCATACAGCGTTTCTATATATTCCTTCCATGTCTCTTGGACTTTTTATGGTTCAACTTTTATCTTACCCCACCTATTTAAACATAGCTGTTAGCACAGATCATGCCTTCTTACTTCCCGAGAGTGATTTAACCTTGCTATATAGCACACAAACTCCCCCCTTCCTCTGCAAACTGTCCAAATCCTCGCACTGCATCTTCCACTGTGGACTTTTCCTTTATTTGTTACTCGTCTCAATTAATTATTTAACTCTTTGTACTTCCTTCTGCCTAACTCTGTGTTTACATTCTTCCATTTCCTTCTCTCATCTTTCTAATCATCTCATCCGTGATGCACGGCTTCCTTGTCATTTTCCCATTAACGGTTTCTATGGTTTCTTTATCTAGCTTAACTAGCTTTCAATTTCCCTTTTCTGTTCTATCTACATCTACATCTACATAATACCCCGCAAGCCGCCGCAAGGGCGTGTGGCGGGGGGTGTTAGGCCACCACCCAAAAAAAGGAAAAAAGAAACACCGCATTCAAAACCAACACACACATGCAAACCCCAATCCACAACAGTGCACACATTCATTGCAACACCCCATCATTCGACGCGCATGCAACCACATATCTACCTATCCTCACTCCAAAAGCATGCAAGTACATACGCTTACCTACAACAAATAATTCCACCCTAGGATGCAGCAAGAAACCTATCACGAACGTGCCAGCTAGTTTATAGCAAGTAGCCAGGCGAAACACCACCAACACAAGAGCGTTCCACACAAAACTCTCTCCCACCCAAGGTGAGGAAAGTTATATTTCTATTATCCAGGATAGTGCTCAGCTACGTCTCTTCATCCATAGTTTTCTATTCAGCGGACTGATAATCCCTCCATGTCAATTTATTTAATGCTTCTACATTCTCTTAGCTAAACCGCAGGCCCTGCCTTATGTTTTAGAAACGGACGCTACACTTCATAGCTACTAAATTGTGATCAGAGTCAGCATCCCCTTCCGGTAAGCTGTTAGATTTGATAAAATTGTCTAAAGTTTTGTAAATACCTCATTAAAAAAAACATACTTTAATGTAAAATATGTGCGAATTTCACTTTGAATGATTTATTAAAATAGCATTTATTCAATGAATACAAATTACCCAAAGCCGTACTTTTGGGTAAGCCGTACTCTCCAAGAGTACGGCTTTGGGTAATTTGTATTCATTGCATTCATTCGGCCGTAGTACGTTCCCTTTTGCTTTATTAAGCATTTATTCACTTTACACATCAACTATTTCTTATTACGTGGTTTACAAATGGATTTGTTCCTTCTTTAAGCCTTCACAAGATTAATTCCCATCCTAGTTCTTTATTATGACCACTTTACTTCTAATATTTTATCATTACATGGTTTTAAAAGACCAAGCTCCTCGAAGCACTCTTCTCAGGCGTTTACGTTCACGATGTAGAAAATTTACTTTCCTTCTAGGACAGCATGCAAGGCTGCCATGATATATTTCACATGGCTATAATTCCAGTTCCTGACCTTTCAGAGGGATGCGGGATGTGGTTAGTGAGAGAGAGAGAGAGAAGTGGGAAGCCTTCCTAGGGTTTAAAGTCTGGGGGTTTGTGACCATGTCAGGTTAAAAAGGAATGGGGGCATAATATTATTTATGGAGTATGAAATCAGCCCGGGCTGCAGGGTCACAGAAACCTCACTCCTCCTGCGTCTCAGATATTCTCCTTTGAGAGTTGGTCTTGAATGTGTTCAACCGGTTCGATGCCTCTTCGCAGAGATACGAGTGACGCCGCGGTTCTAGGAAACGGTAAAGTTTGGGTACACTTGATTGAAAGGGAAGTTGTCCGCTGTAGACAACGATCAAGTTTGAGCTTACGACCGTCATATTGACACGAGACCCATTTTGACCCGAAAGAAAAAGGCCATTTATTCATAGTTGTTCGCCCCGCACAGTTGGTCTTCTGCCCACAGTCGGTGTCTTTGTTTAGGAGTTCACTTTCGAAGACGTGTGTTAAACGATTGCATTATCGCGCCACTATTACATATCACGGCTCTTGTTTATACTGTTGCGTATCTACGAAAGTGTATTTCAGTTTCGCTACCATAGTACACGAACAAACGCTATCGCGAAACCGGAAAAAGTACAGCGCAGCTTGCATCGATGTTCCTGTGTGGTGGTTAATCAGCATTTTGAGTTATCGGTAATGAAATTGGGTGTTGGCGGAAGAACTTGCTCCAGCGTCTCAACGTTATTCAACCACGAAAACGGTATGTACGTAAAGGTTGTCCTACAATGGGTCATTAGTCTTGAAGATCAAGTCTCGTAGATGAAGTCTCGCAAATGGTGGGAATCATAATCGATAGTTTTTTGTTTTTGACCGTGTGTGTTTGAAGTTAAATACCTTACATCTTGCACCAAAATATATGCTTCGGGAACCATACTACTCAAAAGATTCAAACGTAACCTTCAAAACCTATCGACTATAGAATTGGGAAACATAATTGAAATTGGGAAACATAATTGACATTAACCCGGAAACCTACGTTTATTGCGTTTTATATTTCCTGGGGACTAACGTTTTTTAAAAAAGTCTCCTTGACACCTACGAGTACATTTTTATCCGAAACTCTGAAAATAGTATAAAATGAGACATGGTTCCCATTGTTTCTCAAGGGATACTCAAGATATTTTAATTTTAAAGGAATGTCAAAATTTCGGCACAAAGCTTATTGTTTTTCTCGGCATTATCGTAGTGTATCTTGAAACGTATTAATAAAATCTACATCATTACCCTTTAAATTCTTTTGTAAATTGGACTGCAACCTTTTTTACATTCTTAACACTTCTCTTACTTTATGAGAGAATTAACCGAAATTGTCTGAAAGAGGACGATAATGGTTTTTGATTCTTTTTTAATTTTATACTGAACTTTTGAATTCACTACGCCTTCCACAATTACTCTTGAAGTTCACTCTTGCAATTTTTATAATCTTAATTGATCGCATTATTATTGTCGCTAGAAATATCGTTCCTTATATTTTTCTTCGTGGCGTTAAATAGCTTTTCATTTATTAATGGTTCAGGAACCCCAAATCTTATCATTAGAAATCTTCACGGTTTGTGTTTGCTTTAGTTAGCTAAGCAGTACACTATAGTGGCCTTTATCCTGCACTATGTACTTTTACTTAATAATCTGTACTAAATATGTTTGTACTTTTATCTGCTTGATTCCACCTTCTCCACTTCTCCTGTGTTTGTCCTATATATGTGCTCCTATTATTTCCTATGTCCTTATCCTTGTGAATGATTAATAGTCCGATCATTTGTCTGATCCGATTTGTCTGATTGTTTGATCCGCCAAATAGACGGAGAATTCAAAACAAGAACAAAGGAGCATCGAAAGTGTATACATATATAAATATATACGTATATAATAAGGAGATGTAACTTCAATGTCACGAAACACATAATTGAAACCGATCACAAATACAACTTCGATCCCAAAATACTACACGTCGAAGGGGAAGTAGAGAAACTAGACGCCCTAGAACAATAAGAAATAATTCAACACAAGATTAAAAACGGCCATTTGTTAAATGACAATTTAATTCAGTCTCTCTCTCAACTACTTGCAATAACATTCAGTTAAGCCACCTCCCACCTGTCGCCACAAGAAACCTATATCCACCCCCTTCATCTTCCTGCCACACCCCATTCCTCAGAACAGCCTCATCTTGAAGACTATCATTTGAACAACCGGGGTATACTCCGACGAAGGACATACCTTTCTTCACCCTCCCTAAAATACGGACAGACCCTTCCTTGAGACAAACCATTCACACAGAGGGGCTCACAGACACACCAAGGGACCCGGGCCAACACCACAGAACACAATCTCCTTCCACAGACACCGTGGGGTGACGGGACGATGGACGACGTAAGGAATTCAAATAGGAGGTAAAGACCGTCTCTTCGCAACCAACTGGCCTCTTCCTATTCCTTTGTCTTCCCCTCTTTCTCTACCAACCCTCAAACTCCACCATTAATGTTATCTATTCATTTTTCTACCATCCTCAAGAACTTCTGTTTTTCCCACTCGTCTAACCCCTTTCAGCACATAGAGTCACCTTGGTTTCTCCACCTTCTATTTTTAAAATGTATATATTGGATCCTGCCCAGTGAGAGCTTTAATTGAAGATGAAGTTCGGCATCGAAACTAGTCGGGAATAAATATTAACTGAGCGTTAAATTTTAACAGTATAATAGTATGTAGAGTTGGGCAAAAGTTCCTTGTTCCCATGGATACGGTTTATATATTTTGTCCGACTGAACTTCAACTTCAATTAAAGATATAAACTTTATACACAAGCACCTTAGAAGGACTGAATATTGAATAAATGTTAGTATTCACTCAGTTCCGCGATCTAAGTTTCGAGTCTCGGCTTTTGCGTTTGTTAGGTTATGTATAGGTTATGTATAGGTTATGTTTAGGTTAGGTTATGTATGTATTGACGAAATTTATGATCTGTGAGCATTGAAAAAACAACCCAATTAGTAAGCTAGAAAATAATTGTTTTATTACCACAGATAAACACTTTCATTCGGGTTCAGAGTGCAACCATTGGGCTTGTGCCTTTTTCTTATCGTTTGTTATCGAATTCTCTTCTTCTCCCCGTTCCAGCAAGAGGGCGAATTTGACGACGCTCGAAGATGCGTGCGTTGATGGATTAATTGGTACAAGAATACGGTATCCATTACTTTCCTTCTCACTTCAATTCGAGGCGATTATTCGTTTGGGCAATTTAAGGAACATACTGAACTAATGCGTACAGCTTACCATATAAGGAGCATATTATTATTAACATAATATTGAACATTCTCAGTCATTATGTTGTTGGAGGCACCATTGAGTATTCGCTCTCATTGCAAGCATTCGCAAGAAGCAGGGCTATTCCATGCCGAGCCCAGGAGGCCGCGCTATCGGCTCGTTATCTTTTGTTTTACGTGGCGATTCCCCTTCGGTCCCCAAAGGTCCCTGCGGGCTTATTCCACACGCTCCTCGTGAGAATGACATTTAGGCGGGTGGGGAACAGTCCTTGCAAGATCCTGCAACGGCATGAAAAAGGAATATTCAATTTACCTCTTGAAGAGTATTATTGCTAACGTCCAACAAATGAACAATTTGATTTGCATGAAAGTCCTACATTCCAATTATATTCCCCCGAAAACCATGAAAATACTTCAGTGCTCATATTACTCTCGTCTTATCGACCTCATTGCCGTAATTCGTTTGATGACCACTGTCCATTTTTCTCTTATATGAGTCAATTCTAGGCGGAAATAAGGTTTCAATAGGTTCGGTACATTTACATTATTCCCATTGATTTTCTTGTAATATCAAAAACGCTTTCTCTCCATTTGACCCTTGATACCGCAGAGGTCCTAAAATAATGGGCATGAAGAAGCCTGTGGCACTAGGATCAATTTTATGGGACTTCGTGCTGAATTGTAAACAATAAAACGTTGCAATTTATGCTAAACTTTGAAAGTTGGGATTCTTCACAGTTAAATAAAAATGAATTCATGCTCTCTCTTAAATTGATTCAAGTGTTCACTAAATTTAATTCCTTGTTCTTGGACATGGGGATCCAATTTTTGAGCTAATGGTTCAACGGCGAGCAAATTTTTAATTACCTAGGGTATCACTAAAGGAGTGAGTGAGAGGATCAAACAGGAATAAAAAATAGGGTGAAATACGTTATCATACCTCAGGATGGCACTTTTTGCAGCAATTACTTGGTGATCTCGAAACCTGCGAAGGCTAATCCGGCTTGAAGAGGCCCAATTACGCAGTAGGTGGAGACCCCTTCATAGAGACCTATCCGGATTCCTCCCTTACTGCAGGCCGAGGAAAAATAAATTTTAACATGGAATTACTGTATTCAATCTGTCGTCAGGTGTTCTGTATGAATTATGGGCGATTATTTTCCAAAGCGTGTGATCTCATTATGTCTAACCAAAGACTCTAAAAATGGTAACTCTTTTGTGCTCAGAGCGATGTACATGTCTGTGCTTGGACATGCACATGTCGAGTTTCGTTCGACTAATTTGTAGGATGATACCTAATACACTATAACACCTATCCAAAAGGTACGTATGTTAATAGCATAGTCGTCGCACCGGACGCGGCACCGCAAGCACCCGGCTCCAAGGGGTCCAAACTCCGTGCCCTTGCACTCCATTGAAAAAGAAACCACGTTATATTATTGCATCAGGCATAAT